>BMAW01085825.1:25923-88423 GCA_019974015.1 Nephila pilipes
ACAATAAAAACAATGAAAATTAAAGATTTTGATGTATTGTATTAAATATTTATGTTTCAAATAGCATTGGACATTTTATTTTCCTGGACCTTATTAAATACTATTGGTGAATTGATTAAAATATAGATGTTCATGAAACCAAATTTGTTATTATGTTAGTTAAATCTTCCTTTATTATGATTAAAAAAATTTCAAGAAATCTACTATCTGTGTAAATGTAATGTGAATTCTTTGGACATATAAGTTTGCAGAAAAAACGTGTTCGCTCAAATATTAAACAAAATAGACATT
Organism: Nephila pilipes; assembly: GCA_019974015.1. Taxonomy (NCBI): domain Eukaryota; kingdom Metazoa; phylum Arthropoda; class Arachnida; order Araneae; family Nephilidae; genus Nephila; species Nephila pilipes. The sequence goes on from BMAW01085825.1 coordinate 26,215, forward strand.
TACAATAATATTTTGTTATTATATGTATATATATATATAGAGTATGACACACACACATATATATATATACATAGTGTTATGTGTATGTATTGGTACATATAATACATATATAGTTTAATATATATATATATACTGCTAGCCATTAAAATTGAAGAAACACCAGGAGAAATATCTAAGTACGCAAAATCAGCCACAAAAGGAGAAGAGATTAGATTAGTGAATGGGTATTTCACTATCAGACGACGTAGGAGGAGAAATGAAATCTGAAGCACTATAATGTGTCGTAAATTTCCATTTTGGAAAGCGCTTTGTAAAGCTCAGAGTTTTCTCAGAATAGCAGTGTTATGCTGAATAAAAGGAATAAGTGCTTACCAGCAAGTATAGATTCGATAGACGCGGATTATTGCCTTATAGAGGAAGTTGTCCTGATTATCGTTGTGATATCATCAGTCGCACTGGTCGAAATCAATTCACTCATGAAAAAAAGTAAGGTTGCGGACGATTATACTCATGAGGATCTCCACACCTTCCTATAACTAATGCTCAAAGACATAAGTACTGTGAGGTTAATTACAAAATTTTACAACCACTTGTATTCTATTATGAAATAGTTATTTTACATGTACAACATATAATTTATATAATGAAATGAAAGAATTTTTTGATCTAACATTCATTATTAAAATTTTATATGTACAAGCTATAATAATGAAAAGATAACCATCTAATTCAGTGTCTGTGCATGTTGAAATAACACAAAATGAAAAAAGTTAAATGTTACAAGACTTACAAAATTTTCAAAAATAATAATTTACCATAAAAAGAAAGAAATCAATACTTATTCACTAAAGGGAGAAAACAAAGCAATAATGTCATAAATGCAGACTTAGAATTAAAAAAGAAAAGGATACATTGGGAAAAAAGAACACAGCGAAAATATATAAATTCTTTAGATCAACAACTGACGATATTTATTTTGTTGGTTAAACTAGAATTACTGTTCAAAAGGTTTCAATAGTGAAATGTCTTGAAGAATAATGCGTATGAAATTTCTAAATAATTTAAGATGTTAAAGAGAAAACTCTATATCACTTGAAAACAAAGATTACTTATACAAGACGTATCTTCATAAAAAGAAATAGAAAATATAAATTATAAATCCAAGGTAACATAAAAGAGAAAATAAAACCTGCAACGAGACGGAAAACTTATAATGCTAGCAAAAGATAGCAACTATTAGAATGGCATTGACTAAACGAAGTGGAAGTACTGGCTATCTTATAAATATTATTATACAGAACAAATAATGAAATAACCCTTTAAACTGAAAATGTAATTAGAAATTAAGGGAAAAACTTGAAATAAATTGTCAAAAATAAATAAAATAAAATATATTTGGCTGTTTCACAACTGTTCACTTTTCATTACTAAATATTCAGATGAATTAACCCAACTACTAATTGTACCAATTATCAAAGTTCTAAATGTATATCAATTGTACATTATAAAACTATTATATACTATACCAGCTATATATATATATATATATACTCTCTATATACTTCTATTACACGACAATATTAAATTTTATTGCTTATTTAAAATATAATATATAAGTATTTTTTCATTTTGATTTTGATATTTTTTAAATTGGTTTGTAATTTTTTACTTTTATTTTATATAAAGTTCAAATTTATTTTCGTTTCATATTTTCTTCTTTTATTTTTATAACTAAAATTCTTAAGAATTAGTAATATTAACCTCTAATGTATAGCATTCTAAATTACTGGTTTCAGAGTTCGAAAATGTATTTACGTATTTCAGGTTTTGGTACACGTAGTTTTGTGTGTTTGGTGTATTCTCTTGATTGTAATTATTCTTTTAATCTGTCATTAATTTTTTTTTTGGATTAACCCTTTTCTCTATCTTATTGATTAGATGTTTGAAAATATTATCTCTATCATATTTCAAAATTTTTTCTTCTTTATATTGTGTGTGTTTTGGGAGTGGTATCTTGTACTTTTTGATCATTTGAAAATGCATTTATTTATTAGGACATGTTACAAGACCTGCAAGACTTATTTGACCAGATAACTTCTTTTGAAAGCCAAATCAGGATTTATATAGTGGCTTTTCATTTCTGCTTGGTTTTCTCTTCTTCTATTTTATTGTTTTTCATACTTTGTTTGTACTTAATCAAGTTTTCTTAATTTCTTTTCTTCCTATTTGCGTTTGGGATTCTTTCATGCTTTGGATCCCTTTCTTAATATTTGTTCTGAATTACTTTTTTTTTTTCAGATTTTTAGTTTAACTTTTTATAATCTATAAAAAAAAAAAAAATATAAGTTTATTGTTGATTTTAAAAATAATGCCTATGACTTTTCATGATTACTAAAATTCTATACTATACACTCATTGCAAGCTTGTACAAGGAAAGTAGTCAAAATAAAAAATCCTTTATACGTATACAAATAATGTGTGTAAGTGATTATAAAAGTGAAGTAAATGATGATTACTGTAGGAAAATTACAAATGACAGAGAATTTAGTTAACCTGATAGGTTATGAATGTATATGTTACAGTTCGGATTAAAGTAATCAAGTCCCTTAGATGTCCTGCGACATTCGTTCCATAATTGTTTAACGTTAGCCTCAACCTAACTCGTAGGCTGTCGCGCTTGCTGTGCTAAATGATTCGAGATAAGTTTGATCGTTACAAATAGAGGGATGACAACAAGCCAGAGAAGTCGGAATGTGAAGACAGTCTTGTAGAAGCCACTTGCTGTGTGGGATGATCATTCTTCTGTTGCAGAACTAGTGGAACCTGACATGAATGTCACCACATGTGGCTGAAGAACATCACGAACGTTGTTAGATTGTCATGGTGTCATGTATCAATAGTGGGGTGACCGTGTATCCATGCGATGCTCCCCCATCAATCATGCCAGTTATGGAGGAGTACATGGCTCTGTCAGCGAAGAAGGTGAGTACTGCTAACCCAGGATCTTAAGCACATGTAAACCTATTGTCATCACTGCCCCAATTGAGATCTGTGTATCTATTGCTAAACTTGGCCTTATCCCATTTCGTTTGCTCAGATATCTTCCAAAAAAACAACTCAAATGGAGGCATCAGTGATCTATGCCGCGGCAGTACACTGTGGAATAACCGGATAGCAATATACTTCGGGAGTCTTGGGACGGTACGGACTGACACAGAGGCCTGTAGTGAAGGTGTAACATGTATGAAGGGCTTAACAAAGAAGCAGTTCACATTATGCGTGTGTGGTAGAAGTGAGGGTAATCTCATATTGGTCTGTCAGGGCGTCCTGGAGCCTGTCACCCAACTGCAGCTCATTCACCCTGGTAAAGCACACCGCTCACAGTAAAGTCAGAATTGGCTAGTGGCGAGCTACTCTCGCACCTGCCACCCCTTCGACTATCCCTATGATTCTTCCATCTGATCTCTATGGCAGCTGCTCAGCCATGCTGTCACCAGGGCTAGGCGCGAAATACTTAGTTAATAAACGTCCCTCTGCAGAAGTAGTCAAGAGTGATATATATAAAGGATTAAAATGTAAAATAAGACAATTAATATTTATTTTTAAGAACTGCAACAGTGGTGATATTTGAATCCTTTCATTCTCAAAATTATTATTCAGTAACATTTTATAAATAATTTTATTTTTCTTCTGAAAGAACAAAGATTGATTTTCTCTAAATAAAAGATAGACAGTGTATCATTAACTCAAATTGCAGAAAGTGTTCAAGAAATAAATTATTTTCAGAATATTTGAGAAAAATAAGTAAAAGAATACTAAAGTTCTCCCACACAAGATTCTGATTTTGAAAAATTTCATATTTCCATAAAAAATAAAATATATATAAGATGTAATATAAAGTTTAAAAATTGGGTCACTTACTAAGAATAATTTTCTCCAGTAAATAATTGACATTAATTATATTAAACTAGCGAAAAAAAATGACTAAAGCAATTAACCAACTTTAAATATTATTGGAAAAGTTATAATAATAAAAATAAAGATTTATATTATTAGAGTTATAACAAATAAAATATAATTTGCTATATGGTATATATATTATATTTAATTGTTATAACCGGTTACTAATTGATCTTTTAAAGTTTATTTTGTTGGAAACTCCGATGGCAAATTTTTAAGCATTTTACTTTCAGCAATACTTTGACGACATCTATTCTTTATTTATAATACAACTATTTTTGTAAGAATATTTACTGTTAAAAGCTGCATTCATGTATTTAAAAAAGTAAAAACATACATTTTATGCAAGCTTTTATGAACTCACATCTTATATACATAATTGTTTATCATTATTTTAAATTGGAGTTAACTTACTTAAAAAAATGCTCGCATAATTATTCTATATTAAAACTAACATTATCTATAACTACTTCATAATACATTGTATAACTAACAAGATAAATAATATACTTAGCTTTAATTAAGATCAAAGTAGTTTTAATCTGTAATGACCCATATTATTTGTAAGTAACCAAAAAAAGTTACAACCCTAAAATGTGAATTTTTGTTTTGTTTCTTATACTTGAGTTTCTTTAAAGATGTTCATCATCATATATATATCATCATATATATATATATCATACTCTATCATATATTATCATATCTCTATATACTATATACATATATTCATATATATCTTATATAGTACCTATATAGTATATCAATATGCTAGCGCATCATATATATATATATACTATATATATCATATATATACATATATATATATATATATATCATATATACATAGTATTCTATACATATTACATATATACATACATATATACATATATATATATGCATATATGGAAGTTACATACATACATACATATATATACATATATTATTACATATATTATATATATATATATATATATATATATATACATATACATATATATATATATATATATATTACATATACATATATATATACATATATGAGCATACATATACATATATGTATACAAATAGAAAGAGAGAAGAGATAAAGGAAAATGTGCGTGTGTAAATAATTTGTTTGAGGAATGCTGAAAGCAATTTTTTACACTGGTTTGTGACTAAACAAATTACTTAATTCTGTAAAAGGGTGACTATATAAAGGAAAAAGTACGTGGTCATTCGTGAAAAATCAGTTTTGAAAGAATAATAGATATTGCGATGTATTATTAACACTTTAATTGTAGAAATTAAGTTTTCAATGATTTTTTCAATTTTTATGTGAAAAACAAAAATCAAAAATAATAATATGATGCTGCTATCAAAATTATCCCCTGTCAGATTTGTTTTTATAAAAATATTTAAAAAGATTCTTTCTTATGTATGACTTGATAGAATTTCTGTTTGTATTGTAAATGTACCCAAGGTACATTTTTTAGATATAAAAAAAATGTACCTTCTTACAGGGATACGCAAAAAATATAGTAAGAGAAAATTAAATACTTTGCCATGAAAGTTTAAAGAAGTAATGAATTTTTTTCTCGTAAAAGTCTCAATTTTTTGAACACATGCAAGGGCTAAAAATTATCTCTTATCTATAAAAAATAATTTCCTGGTTTTTAAGGAACCGATGACAGAGAAATTTTTTAAGAAAATTGAGGGTATATTCGATCTCGCAATAGTACGGAATGTATGTGACTACTCATTAACAATATTTTTCATAATTATTTTTGATTTATAATTAATTTTTTTCAATGATTCTTTGATATCGATGTGAAGCAAACTTTCGTGATCCTATGCTGCTATAATCTTTGATAAGAATATAATAGTTTATTATGACTCTTTCAAAAATAAGCGTTATGTTAGCAAATCATAATGTATTATCTGAAACACTCCGAGTGTTTTAAATCTACAATTATGTACTAATAAAATTTCTTACCCATAAAGTAAGAATGAAACAATGCAATATTGAATCGAATTCTGTTTGAGATATCTAAATCTCAGAATTTAAGAAAATGAATGAATATCAAATGAATTGGAGTTACATTAAATATAATATATAATTTTCAATATATTTAATTAATAGAATATAAACTGACAACTTTCAAATAAAATTACATCAATTCTGTATTTATAAAGAAATTCACGATTATCATTGTAATATATTTATTAACATATTCATTAATGTATTACAGTGGTATTCTCACTGGAAAAACGAAGATAAACTTTTTAAAATATCCATTATATTTTCTTAATTAAGTAATTTAGAAACAATTTGAACAAATAAGAAACATATATGGAGTATTATTTTCATTTAAAGTTGCTTATTGATTTTTAATTTGTAAGTATTCAAGATAAAATGTATAGTTATTAAGCCTATTTTCAATATTTTTATAATATGTTTTATATGCAATTTTTTTGACATTTTACTAAGAAAAGATTTAAATTCAAGTCATTTAATTAAATGTGTATAAAATTTTTATTTATATTGAGAAATATAATATTTCTCAATATAAATAAAAAAGTTGGTTTATGGAATTTTATATTTTCTATGATAGAACTGTTTATACTATTAAGATACTGTAAATCAATGAGAGTATTACGGGAAGCTACGTTACAGTAATTACATTGAAGAAAATAAAAAAAAAATAGAACGATAATTTCGCTCATACATATATATTAAATTTGTTGAAATTTCCTATTACGTTTTTTACATTTACTTGTTATTTCATTTTAACGTTCTTCAAGTTTTCATTTATTTAAGGTTAAATTCAAAATTTCAATTTTATGAAAAATTAAATAAGATCTCATAAATATGTTTAAATGGAATTAATAAGTACACTCTTTTGCAAATTAATTGAAACAAACTCGAAAGATTAAAAAAACTAAGAAGAAACGTTCTTTTCTTTAAATTTATAAAAAAAATCAAAAAATTTAGTACATAATATGATCCCCAGGACTCATTTTTTCTTACGATTCCTACGACATTACTACAATTCAACATTTGGATACGATTCGGTACAGATACTAACAATTTTTTGTAATCATTTGTAATAGTTGTGTCTTTGTACCACACGTGAATTAGCGCTTAGTTTAGCTTCTCCATAGTTGTACAGTCCATATTTAATAAGTGATTCCTGTATATATCCCAAAGATTCTCTTTTGGATTGATATCAGGAAAGCTCCCAGGCCATTTCAAAGCCTCAACTTGGTTCTCAGACATGAATTTCTTTACCATTTTTGACGTATGACATGGGATTAAATCCTATTATGAAAAAACCCTGTTCCATCCGGGTATCATTTCTTTTACTCTGGACTAACCTTTTTATCTAGAAAAGTAGTATATTGCTAAAAACGTATCATACCGTTCACAGACTGCAAAGTACCAACCCGAATACTTTCACCTGGTGATTTCCGCGCGTGTTGAATTAGCTTGCCTTAGACGAAAAGAGACTTTCGTCTCTAAATAGCACTTTCCTGCAATTTATGACTATCCAATTCTTATATACTAACCGTCATAAGTAGCGCTTTTTCTCCATTGGTTGGATCAGAAGCTCAAAAGCTGCTGCATCAGATGCTGATAAGCTGATCAACTGGCTTCAGGAAGACGAATCCGAAAAGTAGATGAGCTAATTTTTATTGCATGCTCTTTTAAATCTCTTTTAGATGCAGCACTAGTATTTCGAGGATATTTTTACACTGTGTAAGTTGAAAAGTATCATTCCTTAGCGCTGTTTCCTTTTTTTCGGCCACATTTTCCTCTCAGCTTTGGAGATATGGATCCTGTTTCTTTATTTTGTTTTAAGATACGGATAACATTCGCAATACTAAAGCCAACTATCTTAGAAATATCTCTATAAGTCTTTGGTGTGTGTTCAGAGAGAGTAACAATCTTTGTACGCTTTCGCGGTATCACATCCAACTCTGACGACTAAGAACTCTTAACTGATATGATCATAACTGGGGCTTTTATCTACAGAAGCTCCTGCGCACGCACTCCCAGAACCTTGCTGATTTGACGAAATCATTATAATACAATGGATTTATTAATCCTATCCATATGTTAGCATATTTTAGAATTATTGTGGAAAAAAAATAAGAATGATTTTAAAATTTACGAAAAAAAATAGTTTGTTTCAATTAATTTGCGAAAGGATGTATGTTAAAATTTCTTTTATAGTTTTTACAATAGTAAAGGTCAGAAATAGTTAATGGTCTAACAATTGTTGAAATGGAATAACAAGATTACCAGGATCTCATTTCAATGTATAAAAAATAAATTTATGAATGCATTCACAGCAAAAATATGGAAACAATCATAGCAGTTAATTCTGAATAGAAAATTACATAAAGTTAATTAATATTTGTTATTTTATATATTTTGGAATATGGTTGATTTATAGTAAACATAATCGAAAATATTTTATTTTTTATATACAGAATTCAAAATTTGTGCTTATAAAATGATCGAATAAATTTTAAGAAACAAAAAAATGATGAAAGTTTTTTTTTTTTTTTAGAATTAAGAAAAAAAAGGGAAAAAGAAAAATCAATAAATGTATTAAAATCTGTCGAATGAATATACTAGATATGACTCACTCTTAGCAAGAACTAAACGCAAATAACCACTGTCTACAACCGAAATACTGAATTGAAAGTAAAAATTCCGTTTGAATCCAAATCTTAATTAGTAATATACACTGAATGACGGAGAAAAACAGAGTTGAAATAGATGTGTAGATAAAATACAGATTCAAGAAACTACTTAAATAATAAAAAAAAATCCATTGCTTTGTTTAAAAATAACTGCTACAATTTTGTACGATTGAAGTCATAACATATCAAAGAAATTCGAAAAATAAATTTCTTATATAATTGACTACATCTTAATGAAAAATTTACGATATCTATTCTATTCATGCTATGTATTCTCTCAAAATATCTAGTTAATCGACCCAAATAACAATGAATATGCGCAATATTGTTACCTCATTCTACGCTTATGCTAGAGATAATGGGAATTTTGGAACATGAGCTGGGAAATAACTTGGTAATTCAATAATTTCAGTTGCTATATTATGCGTATCATAAAGAGAAATATTTATTCTCCCTTTAAAGGACAAAATGCCTAAAACAATTACGACACCATAGAAAACTCATTACTGTATAGTAATTTTATTAATGTAATAGCTATAAACGACCCATCTTTGGTTATTACTCGATTACTATTACAATACTTATCTTTATTTCTGAGCTCAGCGTTATCATAGTTTCATAAAACTATTCTGTATTCCCTAAAACTATTTCGTATAACTATTTATAAGGATGAGGAAATTCAGAATATGTACGCGAATATCATAATTTAAATACACATAATATAGATAATTAATTGCTTCAAATTTTTAATACGTTATGTAGATGATATCGTAATTTACGATTAATGAAAATTCTTTTTAAAAACATGCTTTGTAAACTATTTTTCATGTTCTATAACTCAATATTTTAAGCCAATTAAAAAACTTGAATTTCAAATTCTAAAGAAAATATTATTATAAAAATCATATGCTTCTTTCAATCACATGCTTTTGTGACTATATTCAATTTTAAATTCCTATAGATTGAATTAAGAGTTTGCAACTATTTTATAGCACTCTAATTTAGAAAGTATTATTATATTTCTTTTATTAAAGATTTTCAAATGATTTCTTCGGAAAATCTTATTTTAAACTGGAGTGAGAAAAAGTTTTGATGAATGTATCTAATACACATTAAGACATTTTTTATGAACGAAAATAATTTAAATTCAGCTGAATCAATTTAATTATACTATTATAAGTAATTATATTAATTAAAAAATACACAAAGAATAAAACAAATGTAAACAAAAATGGTACATTCTTTTCACAATTTGTAAAATTGTTTTCAAAATTTATTATCTTATGTTACATTGACATATTCACACCAAAGTTCTTTTCATTAGCCTGTCATTTCAAGATAAAATTATTATTTAGTTCAGTAAATTTTAAATCTTGCTGTAAATGACACAAAATTCTTTTATCATAATTTTAAAATTTCTTACGTTCATATCAGAATGACAATGTTTACGCAGCATAAAAAAGAAAAGTGTTGCTTCCCTTTTCAAAAAAGCAACTTTTTGATCAATGACATTTAGATTAAGCAAAAAAAAATTTACCCCAAGAAAGGATTATCTTTTACAATAAATAAAATATTTCTTATTGAATTTATTTCTTATCCCACATTTATTTTCGTGAATGATTTTGGAAATCCTTCTGTATTGGAAATATGCCAATTAATTGTTATCATTCGAAACTTTGTAACTATTTGTATTTCTATATCTTTTCACAAAAGTGTTATTTTAATTTGGGAATGAGGATTGTAAGGAAAAAAAAATTACTTGCTATACGTGTAATGGTATTCCAGAATGAATTAATTAAATCTGCAAAAAATATTTAAGAAAATATCAAACCAGTAAATAAAATTTTATATAAATGTAGAACTGGGGCTTAAGAATATTTATTTTAATTGTAAATTTATCTGAAATGTGAGAAAAAGAAAATATGAGTTCTATTAACTTAATTTAACTCATTATAAAAATTACATGTTTATACATACATCATATTTCTTATTTTTGTTTCATTTTCATTTATTAAATTATTTTTTAATTTCATTTAATCTTATTATTTACAATTTCGTACCAAGTCTTTTTTTCAGATTTAGCTGTGAAATAGTTTAATAGATGGAGTTTCTTTATTTTGAAAATTTTCATTTTAAAATTCGTCTATCAGGATTTCTTTTCTTTTTTTTTTTTTTAAGTATTTGATTATTGTAAATTTATTTAATGTAATTTTTTTTCAATATTATTCTTTATAAGTTATGTTGGTCTATGATTGGGTATTTCTAGAGATTATATTGGCATTCTTTAAACATTTAAGAATTGCTTTTTTTATAGTTTAGCGTTTGTATTTTGGCCACTTTTAAATTTAGTTCCTTCACGTGGAAGATTGTATGGTGCTTAGCTACTAATCAATGTTTGACTGATTTTTTATGCTCTTTTACGTATTTTTCTGATTTGAAATAAAGCATTAAGTGGTATTTAATGTGAATAATTTTTTTTCTAATTTAGTTTGTTTATGTCATGTAAATTTCTGAATTACTTTTCAGTTCTTTGTATTACTGTATGTAATATTAGTACCGTGAAGAATTATATATGAAACATTTAGATTTTCTCTTAAGTGTTTAGATTTTTGCATTTTTTGGCATTTTCTTTATTTATGTTTTTACTTGTTTTTTTATTTTATGTTTTAAATTTTACTTTTGGATAAATGTTTTTAAAATTTTTCACTTTATACTTTGTTGTTGTAACCATTTTATAGTAACATATTTTGTTTATGGGAATATTTAGTGCCTATGATTCTAAAGTAATACAGCTTAACAGTCTAAAACGCCTGCTACTGCATTCAACATATTATTCTGCAATTTCATACTGTCAATCAGAAATTAAGGGTCTTAAAACTTCTAAATATTTTCTTCCTTTTCAGGTTTATAATATATATATATATATATTTCAAAATATATTATGTTTCAAAAATTCCTTATTCATTTTGAAAATGCAATGCGCAACAAAAGAAACTCCCTTACTTCAAGTATAAATTATAAAGCAATGATAGGTGTTATTCAAAATTTCATTTCGCAATTTCGAAGAAGAATATTTAACATTTTATTTATCACATTTTCTATATTTCACCTTTTCTATCTTTTGCAAAATATATCGGCCAAATGTGGACCTTCGTATTTTATGCTTTTCTGAAGTCTCATTTAGAAGTTCCTAATTACTAATGATTGTCGTTTCTTGCGGTATTATCGCAATTTCCTTACTGATAGCAGCTTTTAGTTTCCCAGTTATTGGAAACCTATTCTTGTAGATATGTGCTCCCAGAAAATGCATTCGCAAGATCTAGAAAACCTGCTGGTCATGAAATGTCATCTCATCGGGAGATCAGACGCTCCGAAAACGAATACTTTCAGCGCCCATCGATATCCTAGCTATGTGGGATATTGCACTATCTCGTAGGAACTACACAGCCAAATTCCCATGCTTGTCCAGTTTTGTTTGGAGGAAGTTACGTAACATATCTACATGATGGACAAAAGCTACCATAATTTATTTGCCATACTCTTCAACAAAGTATGCGCTTATAACAACAAAATCTGCAAAGGCATACCGAACTGTAACTTGATCAATATGCAGAGGCCGTTCATGGATTTGTCTTAGACTGTTCTGAGCCCTGCAGCAAAAATTGTTTTTTCACACACCCTGACAAATCAAAATGAGCTTCATCAGGCAGAATCATCATTCTTAAAATGTGTCTCTATCACGAAAGCATAATGCTCATCCCTCTACATCATGATGGCTGCTAAAATGGTACAGTATCTGCTAATCGTAACCAGTTCTCAATTAATGGAGGACAACTAGCACTGAAATAATGGCAGTGCAAAATCGAGTAGTTGTTTCTACCACAAAACGTGATTTCAAATTACCTGAGCAAATTTTAATATTTAAATTTAGAGTTTTAACTACTATAAAAGTTAAAAATTCATCTTAAGTAGCATTCTCATTTAATATACCAATCTAAGTTTAGATAAGAGAAATGATTGTTTTAAATTTTAAATTAAGAGGCGGCATTTCATTGAATCAAACAATGAAAAAATATTAACTAAAATTGCTATTGAAAAATTACATTCAACATTAATCAAGTTAAGATTAAAAAAATTAATACAGTTTTATTGTAAAAAAAGCAATGTTTAATTAAATAAAAGTAGTTAAAATAATAATAATAAAAGTAATTAAATTTTAAAAAAATTATATTTATTGCAACGACAGAAATTTTCAAGTGACTACTGTTATAGATTCCTAAGAAACAGAAATGAAAAGAAACTGAAATGAGACATGTGATTTTTATTTTATCTATATCTCAAAATTCATACATTGTAAAAAAAAAATAAGTCAGTTTAATTGTGCATTTTGAACAAAATAGCAACTTATATTCTGAAATCAATGAAGCAAATAAAATTTAATTCATTATATATTTTATATCTTAAAATTGGTAATACAATAACTCAGGTTAAAAAGAATTTATATCGATTTTATTTGAAAGTTGTAAAAATAATTAAAGTTTTTAAGTATTCTATCTACCTCTACTATTGACCGTAATTTTAGGTGGTACTTTAATTTGCAAGCTGCAGATGGGTTTAATTTGAATATTGAAACGTCCAATTAGGTTACTTAAATACTTATTAATAAGAGTTATTTTGATAAAATAATCATTCTTAAAATCAGGCATATAGAATTTTTTCATTTATTACTTCGGATAACTAAATTCTAACTTATAGTAGAAAAGGCTGTAGCATTCAAAAGTAATATCCACTATTCCTATAGACTAAATACCAACACACAAGAGATTATCTCTAATAATAAACTATACTTCATTAATCATACGAGGGTGTTTCTGAAATGTTTCGTACCTTTTCATGAAGATAGCAATACTCGTCAATAGAAGCTAGGGAATATGGTCGCGCATTCTTTAACATACACTCACCAATTTTCAGTCATTTTGGACCGTTAGTTCTTATTTTACAATCGTTTGAGGGAGTAGACGTGAATGCTTTTGTGAAAATGGAAAAAAATCGAGCATCGAGCTGTCACTAGACATTTTTGGAAAGCAATACGCTTACGGAAATTAGAAATGAGTTGGACGCTATGTACGGGAACTCTGCGCATTCATTTACCACCGTGAAAATTTAAACAGCTGAATTTAAATGCGGCCGTATCAGCTTGGGAGACGATAAACGTTCGGGACACCCAAAAACTGCTACCCCTGACGCTAAAGTTCCACAAATGGTGCTAGACGACCGTCGAATTAAAGTGAGAGAAACTGCAGAGGCTATAAATATGTCCAATGAAGGAGTTTGTCCCATATTAAATGAAGATTTGGGTATGAAAGAAATCATTTCACTCATTGGTTGCCGCGTTTGCTCACATTAAATCAAAAACACGTACGAAGGAACTTTTCCAACACTTTATTGGCTCCGTTTAAGTACTATAAAAAAGTGTTTTTTGCAACATTTGAATATTATAGAGGACTCTTAGATATACCATTATACGCCCGAAGTACAAATACAGTCAAAACAGTGGACTACGAAGTGGATATCGGCTCCAGAAAAAGCAAAAATCGTTTTTTTTTCCGGACTGGAAAAGTGTTGACGACTATTCTCTTGAGATAGTCATGGAGTTATCTTATCCGATTATCTTCAAACAGGAAACCTTATTACAGGAATATCATTACTTGACAAGCTAGGCAGAAATTATGGAAAAACGCCACATTTCCAGGGATAAAAATTCTGTTTCACCAAGACAATGCTCCGTCTCACACCTCAGCGGTTGTCATGGCTAAAATCCATAAACTACGGTTTAAACTGCTTGACCACCCATCTTACTCAACAGACCTAGGCTCAAGCGACTTCTTTTTGTTCCCAAATCCAAAAATTCCTTTCGAAGGACTGTGATTTCCGTCAAATGAGTTAATCAATAGACATTTTCGAAAATAATTATTTTTTAGAGAAGGGTACCGAATTCTATTTGGATGATTTAAAGAGATAGAAGTATCACTGTGAGTATTGTGTAGACTTACAATGAGAAAATATAAAACATAAAAATAAATTTAAAGAAAAAATTTCTCGTATCTTTGTTAGGTCTGAAATTTTTCAGTCCTCCCTTGTACACATAAAATATTTCCTGAAAAGGTTATAGCTACATTTATATAATAATTTGACAATAAATTCGTACACGTAATGGTAGATAATATTACGTGCTACGACAAACAACAATTGTTTTTCATCTGATGCTTATAAGCCCATGGAAATAATATTAAGTTGTAAATTTTACAGAATTTACAAGCTAATAGAATTATTCATACACATAGAGCAAAATGTTTTCTATTGATAATTTCTCAACATGTCTTCAAAAAATACTATCCTCTAAGCAGTATCATGCTTGTTACTTCAAAATGAAAAAAACATATACACAGTAAGAATTGGGAGGTGAGTAATTAACTTTGCAACATTAGGTTCAATGGTAATTTATTTCCTAAGTAAAGTCCTATCATTTCCTCCTTACTAAGGCATATATGCGACGTTTTTTCGAATATGTAATTTGAAAAATCGGTATTTTCTAGCATCAAAATAACAACTTAAACAATCATGGGGTAATGGTTGCAAATTAATTTAATAGATTTTCTGTTGGTTTTACAATCAAGGACAAAGATAAGAAATATGGTTCATAACTAATTTCTCCTTATGATACGGTAGTCTCTTTTTAATTATAAATTACTGTTAATAACAATTATAAATATTTATTTTTGTACTATATAAAAAAAATTGACTTATATTTTGTCATAAAGTGTGCTGCATATTTTCTCTCTATTGTTTGCATTTATTTAGTAATAAACATGACTAAAATTAGTGGAAAAGTATTGTAGGACGAAATACTTAAATTCCACCTTCTTACTACTTTTTATAATTTTCTTCATAAACGATCTTTCTTTCTCTCTCTCTTTATATATATATATATATATATATATATATATATATATTATCCATGAAAGATTTAAAAATTTAAGAAATTGTTTTCCGCGTTTCTTTATTTTAAATAAATGAAACCATTATCTTATAAAAAAAATTTCTCTATTTCACGATACACTTTTCCTAACTTTATCTCCATTTTGGCATCAAGAGATTATGACTTCTTTTTTTCTATTCAACTTATTTTTCCAAGCAGAAACATTTTTGTTGGGAAATAAAGACTCAGATTCCTCTGTGCAACTTCGCTCATAAAAGAAGTGAAATTGGATAAGCCAAGAAGTGTTCAATGGCTTACACATTTAGGAAATATCCCAAAAGAATATAAATGGAATCCCTTGAATTTACAAATGGAGTTTGTAAAGAAGCCATGAAACATGCATTTGTTAAATTGAAGGAAAAAAAAATAGAAAGCAGCTTATAGTAAATGGCTGTTTTAGATTTCACTAACCCTATTATACGATTTAGAGTAACAGAAGCAAACTCAGTTTCAATATTATTTATATGCATATAAATGAAAATATTGTTTCGCTTTAAGAAATAAATAGACACATCTCAAAATGTGATGCTTATTTCAATTTTCATACTTTAGATTAAAATGAATTTTTTTTTTATTTATGAAAAACCTTTTCACTTCTATTTAGTGTTTCATTTTGCAATCGTTGTAAGTTCTTGAAGGTTTCAAAATGATCACATCAGTTCGATAGGAAAAAAATGTGCATACTTATTTGAAAAGTCGAAAGTAAATGTTTATTCAAAGGCCAATCTATTGTAGGGCTGGAGTTAAATAAATGAAATCTCAAAGTCTTCACGTTTAGCAAAACTATCTATAGTTTATACTAGCTCTGACAACTATGTATGGTATTTTAAGTGGAATTACAAGTTAGTGAGGAATAGGTAATAGGAAACAATGAATAAATCAAAAATGTAATATACTAACATGTATAATAAATTGGATTACTCTTCATTTACTAAATATATGTTACTGCTCAGGCATATATAAATATACATGCATGTTTGTGTTAGGGTGATCATACTGTATATGTGTGACAGATTATGCAGTTATTTAGTTATTAAAGTCAATATTTCTTAAATGATTTAAGAAACATTTCATCGTATATAAAATATAAATAACACTTTATTAAATAAATACTGTTTAAGTAGTTATTCCTTGAAACATTTATATAATGGCATATTTGTAGAAATTTGAAAATACTTTACTTTTTTTTTTACTTTAATATAAAATGTTATTAATTTACCCATATTTAATATCAACTGAATTTTTAAAAACGGAACTTGTCAGATTTATTTAATTGCTTCATCTATTTTTTTCAAGAAGCTTATTTACATATTTCAGTAATATAGGGAAATTTATAAGTTTTGTATGGAAAAAGAACTAATAATTTAAGGACATAACAAATATAATAGCTCATTTTTAAGTTATTACTAGTTTAACTTTGCTTTAAACAAAAATTTGGTTGGGCACTGGATTTTACTTAGGCTATTTAAAGCAATTGACATTGGTTCAGTTAACGTAGCTCTCATAAGATGTTAAGGCACAATCAAACACAAGAGATATAATTAGAGACATGTGAATTATAGATTTATTTACCCAACAACTAGAAAGTGAAAAGAAATCACTGCTAAATAAATTAGAGATTACATGCAGTATACAGGTAAAATGATTGAAAATACAGCGTTAGATTCTTTCTACGCTGAAAAGTAATATTTGCTACTAGTCTGAGATAAAATGAAAAATGTTTTGGATGTATTTTGGGGTGCGGCAGCCCATGCTGCCTCTTCAAGTAGTCAAAATTATTTTCAAGTATCCCACAACCGCAGTAGATAATGTATGCCGGCCAGCAGATTTTGAGTCATCGACTAAATGTGTTGAATAGGCTAAAGGTACAGAAAACGAGAAGGCCAAGTAAAAATTGCATTCTGTTGGACGGAGAACAAGAGCTGAGCATTGCGATCTACTTGCTATTACAAATTGGACTATTGAAAAATAGCTACTGACACACTCTGAAAGTAAGAGATAGAAACAAGTTTAAGACCTCAGAAATATAATAGCAAGTCACTGTACCACCTATTCATACTAAGAGGTCAGAAGTGGAATTCCATACCACCCTAAAGCATAATACCGGTTGCAGAACCAATATAATGATGTAAAGGCAACCTCTACTATAGATATCTCCAAACACTAATCTGACCATCCTGGTGTAGCAAGTAGAACTGGATTTGTCCTCAAAGGTAAAGATGGGTCATTCGGTAGTCTATTTCCATCGCTTAATGCACCATTGCAAACAAAACCACCGGTGATTTTGAAATCGAAGTCAACGCAGCATTGAACACAGAGGTACCTTAAAAACATTCCACTGTATTGCGAACAAAGTCAAATGATATGTATAGACACCTATTGATGTGCAAATGACCGAATTGGTTGTGATAAGGTTCCTGGTATGGCTGTGTGATCCTCCACTGTCATTTGCCCAATATAACTCATCGCATGTAGTGTGACGTAGCTGATGAAATCTCTGCTGTTTATCAGTTGTTCTTTGTTGCATCCATTGATTGCAAATTCGCATCATTGTTGCATGGATATGTATGACAATATCCCCTATTTGTCAGAAATATTTCACATACTCTATAGGCAATAACTCTTCCTCGGTCAAATTCAACAACGTGCTCGAATGATGGTGATGTTTTTTCAAGGCTTACTGAAGCTACTGTTGTAAGCAACAGTAAGAAAAAAAAATAATTCCAAAACTTTTAGAGGGCACATGTCCTTCCCTTATATAGTGATGACTAGTAAAGCAACAGGTACCCATGCTGTGTGTCTTCACTGAAATGTTAATAATTTGTATATCCCATCGTGATATTCGCACAGTGAAAATTTCACGCAGTATGGATGGTGTTACTTTTGAGTAGACTGCAGGATAATTTTGATTTTTAAAATGAATATCCTTCAAGGAATACCCTGTAATGTTGAAATTAAGCCTATAAAATATTTTATATTCTTTTAATTATTTTTCAAAAGATTTTCAAAAAGTTTAACATAAAAATGTCTTTAAGAAATTATGGGCTTATTTAAAAGAAAATTTTAACATGCAATAATATTTGTAGAACCCTAAAATAAATCAAAAGAAAATTCGTAAACTTACCAATAAGTGATATTGCTGTGTGTTCTTGAATTAAAGAATACTTTTATTTATCTTCATATCGTTAAATATTCCTATAATATTAAAATAAGATATATAGTACAACATTCTATACAAAGTAAAATATTCTAAAATATACATCTGAAAACATTTCTGCCATTGTTTTATTTACTAAGTTTTCAATAAATATTTGCAATTTAGTAATTGTAGATTGAAGTAAAGTCTTGAAAAAGTCCCAGTTTCTTCAAATTTAAAAGAGTATTCTTAAAATTAAAAATATCTATATATTTTTAAATGGCTTCAAATAAATTGAAAATACCTGAGTGCTGTGATTACAATTTAATTGTGTCTACAATTAATATTTTTTTAAAAATTATTCAGCATTATTATAAAAAATTAAATTAATATTTCACACAATGCATCGTAAATGAAACAATGATAATATATACATAACTAATTTTTAAACTATAAAAATTGGTAAAACAATGACATTTTTAATCACCTGAAGTTTACAAAATCAGTCTTTAAGCTTAGCCTTAATTACAGTGATTTATATGCAAGCAAAACATCTCAGACGTATTTTTCAATTAGCAAAAAAAATAGATAGATTGTTAAACTGATCAGTATCCATTTTACAAAATATTTTCTTAATAAAGATAATGTTCAGTTTTAAATATGCTCTATGAAAATATTTTATATTACTAATGTTTACTGCCTGTTTATAGTAATCGAAAAATTTACTGTCAGTACTTTATATTTTTTACAATATAAATAATTGTCCAAGAATCAGAGAGATCTATGCTCCAAGTATTTCACAAGCGTACAATTGTGCATTTGCATTATGAAATGTTAATTTAACAAAATAATTTTATTCAAGAAGTACAAATTGAAATATAAATTTTTCTGCCAACAAAAATTAAGAATCAAATTAATTCGAGAAGAATCTCAGAAAGTAAAATTAAAGAGCAAAATGAATTTAAAAATTAAAAAGATTAAACCGTTGTCCTTTCAGTAACAAATGTGTTTCTTACCTTTTATGTAATTATTCCTAAATACAAAATATATTTGTAAGAATCTAATATAAATTCTGGTCTTTAGAATGAGAATCAATTATTGGTTACTTATTAATATAGGTTTTGAATGGAAAATGTATGAACTGAAATTGATTTCCTTTAGAAGCAAATGCTTTAAGTGAATCATAAAGCCTTATAAATAATATTTTTTATTCCAGATCAATTTTCTAATTTGCTCTAATTGCAAAGATTAATATTATTTTTATTTATTTTTTCTGTTTCCCTTTTTAATTAATAAGGTAGTCATTAAACTAAATAAATATATCTTCCCTGTTTAAATTTCCAATAAAAATAATTTAAAACTATGAATGAGTCAGGAAAAAAAATCTATGATCTAAGTTAAACATAATTATGAATAGAAAATATATGACTTTCAATTGAAACAAAAACAAATACTGTAAGCATAATTATCATTGCCTAAAGTGACAGAAAACAAATGTAAACGGAAAATAGATCTGAATATATTAATAAAACATGATATATGTAAGATACATAGCTTTTCAAAATAATGAGTCATTAAAATTTTAAAACTGTATTTTATTTGAAAACGTTGTTGCTATTACTGTTGTTTGTTTGTCCCTCTGGTATAGCTGGAAACATTCAATAAAACTTTATATTGATAGTATCTAATTAAATGCTTATGCATGGAAAAGAAGAATGAAGACAACAAACAATAAACAAAGAAAATTTGCTGCTTTTTAATGAAAATATTATAAATGATCATTTCTTCTCATTTGCAAATAAGATCAGAATCTATAATAAAACGTTATTTTTTCCCTCTCACTGAGAAATTTATTTCATTGCCTCAGTACTTGAAGAAAATCACATTGGTAACTGCTTTAGAATTTAAAAAAAGAAGACTTGCATTTAAGTTCCACAGTAAATGAAATAAATTTTCTTACAATGGTGATTATATTTAAATGTGACAAAAATTTTGGATATATAAATTTCTTCTAATTCATTTTCTGCTTATATTATGATAATTCTTCAATACTATAAATATATGACATATATGTTACATGTATACATTAGTAGTAATACATTTAATATAAAAACAGATTCTCAAAAATTGTAATACGATAGTATGCGCAAATCTTGTGTTGCAAAAAATATGCGCATGATATATATACTTTAGTAGCATATTGTACAAATAAAACTCATATATATTGTCCACTTTAATTATCAGATTTATATTACTTTAGAAATTATTTGAAAAATTATAAAGCATTTTATATGTCTCATAAGGATTATTAATTTCAATAGAAATGATTGCTTTGATTTTTTGAAAGTTAATAAACACATACTAAGAAAATATTAATTAAATTATTCAATATCCCACAGTAGTTTTATTAAAAAATTCGAAGCATTTAAAAATTGGCTCGCTTTCAAATTCGAATAAAGTGAATGTATATATATATATAACACATCGATCAATAACTCCCGAGTCTAAAATTGAAAACAACATTTTTTTTTGCAAAATTTTTTTTTATTCATCAACATAACACCTTTTGTTAATCACCTGCTGTTTTTGTTCCATCGAAAGCAATCGCGGCACCCACTTGGAAAAAACCTTTTTCACTTCACTTCAAAGAACCTTTTTCCTGGTCCGATCGACTTAAAATTTTGACACGTTTCAAGCAAAGTTTAGTACTCTAGAAAGACTTGGTTACTGGTTTACTACGAGCGCCATCTCTGGGTTGGTCTCGGGTGTTATTGATCGATGTGTTATAAATATATATATATTTAACAAAACGTAATTTCAGAAGGAATCAAAATTAATGCCAAACGAAAATTTTCTGTGATAATCTATTTTAAAATCAGGCGATAGTAATTTCTTGAAATTTTGATATGATGCCTAATATCACTCATTAAAAAACTTATTGTTTGTGTGCTATTTCCTTTTTTTGGTTTTTCTTTCGAATAAAGTATGTAATTTTTCACTCGCTAAATACTTTAGCTTCCCTTAAATGAATATCCCTCCTTTTTTCACATGCGAATTTCTCAAATGTAAAAGATCCTAAACAGGAAAAAAATAACATTAGTTCAATAAAATATACGAAATTCTTTCAAAATTGTACAAAATTTCTTGTGTTAGAAAAGCTTCAAACTATAATATAAGTCTACTCATGTGTATGTTCTGAATATTCTAAATACTTATTGATGAGAACTTCATCAGAAAATTTGTAAATTAATTAAGTACTTTATAATATATTTTGTTGATTTTTGTGTTTAATTAATAAACGACAGCCATGGTTTGATGACTCGCTAGCAACACATATAAAACAGAAATTAAAGAAAGAAGAGTGGTTAGTAAATTAAGCTAAGTTTTGCATTAATATCGAGAATTATTTAATAAAGCAATAATTACTTAGTTGCAATATTTTCAGATATTTTGAACCAAGTAATATCATGCAATAATTGATTCAAATGATGCTGAACTTATTAATTTTAAAGTTAAGAATATACTGAGATAAAAGAAAAATTGAAACTCTTAAATTATTTAAATTAAAAAATGTACTTAAATATGAATATTTACATCTGTTAGACAAAAAAAATATCTCTACTTTTAATGAAAAAGACTGAAATTTGTATTTGGAAATAAATAATAGGTTTTTAATCATGTACTCATCATACAGAATGTTAGGATTTAAAGGGACTCTTTGTTTAATTCAAATGGAAATTTTTGTTTGTGACTAATGAATATAAATTTATAAATTAAGATGTAAGATTGAAAATGTTTCTGAAATAAAAAGATTTTAATTATACTTTGGCATTTGTAAAAACTAAACTTTGGAATTATGTAATACTTTCTGTAAACAAAAGTCACTGCACTATTTGTCCGCATCTGATTAAAAATCCTTCATGTTATTCATTTATGATCAATAATTTATATTTAATTGATTTATAACAATCATTTCTAAATAAAACAAAAGAACAGTATGCTTAAAAATTAATTTTAAATGTTCATTCACTGAATTAATATTTTCCTTCCGTTAACTTTTAATTATATTAATTAAATGTATTAGTAACCGCAAAGAATATATACTATTGATATTAAATATACCATTATATTCAAACATACTTATAAATAAATATCCTAACACAAGACGCAAATGAGTTGAAAGAACACTTACGAAAGTACTGAAGCACATATTGGCTGCACTTAATGAGTATAAACTTAAATTATGACGCTTAATAGTGTTGAATTCTATGTATCACCTGATTGTCCTTCAAACCACACTAAATTAAAGCCTTATTTTGTACCCAAGAACGATGTCAGTATATCCAACCAAGCATGTTCTAATGTTCTGGATCATAAGTTTGCAACTTTCGAAATTCCCAAGCTAATGCACCATTTCGTAGTCAAATATTGTTTGAAAGTCATTACATGATGAATTCCTTCTGTTTCTCTGTTGAGCACGGGAATTTTAAAATACACATTATTCTACTGAATATTTCTACTTCACTAATCACGTCACTGATGGAATTAAATTGTTTGTTTCTGAAATGAGTTTTTCAGGAAAGTTACATACAAAGACTGTATGTAACTGAAATTATTTTCAGAATCAGTTGTAATGTATTATTCAGTATTTCTATTTCATTTTAGTTTCGCATTTAATGCACCAGACTTAAGGAATCAAAATATAAATAGAAACATGGTAATTTTGAAATGTAGATATTTATCCTAATGTAAAAGAAGGGAAATGAAAGTACTCTTTAAATGTTTAATCATTACAGTTTTATGTTACTAATGATGTTATTTCATATGAAGGATATATGAATAATATAAACACAATAAACAATATTCAGTTTCATCGATACACTGGTGTATGTCAAAATTTTGATATACAAATACAAGTATCGATTTATTAATGATTTTTGTTTCAAATTGAATTATTCTCACTACGTAAAATTTATAACATTTTAATTGAATAACGTTCCGTTGCATTTATGATACATTACTTTATGGAAATTTGGTATACCAAGTAACAAGAAATACAAGCCCATTTTGATTTTTAAGTAATGTAGGATAGTAAGCTTAACAAACGCTTATAAATGTCAATGTAATTAATATCATGACCCTTTTATTTATTAAATTTTATTGATTTTATATTTTTCTAAATAATTATTAAAGGAATAATTTAGCTTTACAGAAGTTATTATAGACTTTACTGTGTAAATTGAAGTATCATATTAATGTATTATATTTTAAAGAAATTATAGTTAGCATGTAATTTTATCAGCGTTATTACAATTGCGGAAGGACTTCAAATTTGATTTGATAAATTTTGTCATACTGAAAGCTTTATTTATTGTGACTACTTGCAATAATCTTATTAAATTACGTTTCATTACGTAGTATATGTTAGAACTTATCTACAGAGTACCAGAGATCTTTATCTCTTATAGTCTAGCACATGAAGACACTCGTTTAGACAGAGAAAAATGATGCAAGAGCAGGAATGTTATGGCTCTTGTATCATTTTTCTCTAGATATCATGTAGCCGAAAAATCAAATATTCTGTGTTTCCATTGGACTATATTCGTTTCAGATAGCATTGATCCTATGTAAGACAATTATAGTTAATAATATATCTTTTTGCTGGAACAAAACTAAATATTAATTTTTTGGGAATTAATCCTTTTATATACTCATACAAACAGAATAAAATTGGAATGACGAAAGTGTGATAACTATCTCAAATGTACCAAAGTATTTCAATACTGTAGCTTATGATTTTTTTTGTGATTAAAGATGATCGATTGTAAGAAAATCTAAGTGTAAATACTGAAAGTGCTTTTGGAGGTATACATTTTAATCCGTTTACCTTCACTACCCATAATGAAGGTTTGCTTAGGCTTCATTCTTATTTTACAAAACATTATTTGTGATAAAAATTGGAACCAAAATATTCAAACGAATCTTTTACATAAATGTCATAGATTAAGAAGTCAATCCTTAAATTGTATCAAAGGATGTAAATAATCTATATTAAAATTCATGAATTTTAATATGGATAACTCGAATATTAGCAAACATATTCGAAAATTAGTAAACAGATAAACTCGTATATTTTTAATGACTCAATCAAACACTTCTACTAATGAAGCAACAAAAGCATTGGATTACTTATATCGTATTGTTTCATGATCATGCTTTAAAACTAAATAGAAATAAAAAGTAAATTATGAGATGGTATTTAAACTTGTGTATAAATTCACGTTATGAACTATTTTACTCAAATTCCATTGATTGAAATACAAGAAATTCCTTATGCAAGAAATTTAATGATTTTAAATAACTATTTGGTCTGTGCTAGTTTCATAATATTTTAAAATCATATAACCCAATTAAGGTGTTATTAAAGGTCTGAGTATTATTTCATGCAATGGATCGAGTAAGTGCTTATACAAACAAAATGTAATTCAATGTAAATATGATGCAATGAGTCAAAAAAAATTATATTCTAACTATTTACTCTCTTTTACTTTAAGAATCCATGTATCTTTAACACTGTCTTAACTTTATCAATAATAGAAAAATATGTCCTTTGATAATTGTTCTGTGATAAAACATACATATTTTTCTAAAATATCTGTACATTGCTGGTTCTGCTGATGTTCAGCAGCTACTAGAAAGTAAGTATGTCACTCGAATGGATTGACCAACATTCTTCCCTGATTGAAATTCCATAGAAGATTTGTGGGATGCATTTGGTAGACGTTTTGTGGCCCGATTACATCCTCCGGGGAACACCCAACAGCTTAAACATTTGCTGATTGAGAAATGGACACTCTTAACTCAAGAACTGTTGTATAATCCAGTGTTGAGTAGGGAGAGATGGTGCGAAGCAACCATTTGAATAAGAGAAGGGAATATACCATACTAAAGAATATATGTTTGTTGTTCTTCCTCTTGGATAGACAATCATGTGAAACGATACTATGAGTTCAATAAAGCCTTTTATTTGTTTGATTCTATACTATATGCATCGTATTAATTTTTGCGCAACTATGCTTTCGTCGCCATCTAAGTATGAAATACTGTCTCTCATTTCTAAATTTTATATCTCTCAAATTATTTTTCATAGGGTTATGAAAAAATAAAAAACCTTTGCTTAAGTTTTGCACACAAGTGTATTAATTGTATCAGTTATTTATAACTATTAATCAAATTATACGAAAACTGAGCGAATATTTTCATTTTCTGTTCCACCACCATTTTTCTCTTATGTATTAAGCAAAAACGAGATAAATTTAGTTTCATCTTACTCCAATCGGAAAAATATATACAACGAATTCTTCTAAGTTACTTATTTGATGCAAAAATGATGAAGCACTCAATAAAATGTTACATATTTTTTTTAGAAAAATAATAATAATTAACGACTTGAAGCTTATCTCACTTCTTGTCAATCATAATAAAAATGGAGCAAAAAGTTAAATTATTTATATACAATTATTGTAAGAAATTTTGTTCTAAGCAAATGTTTTTTTTAAAGTCTTATGAGTTTTAATTTCATAATAATCTGAAACAAGTTAAGAACCACGATTCATAGAAAGAGTATTTATAGATTTGAATACTCAGTGCCAACGTAATTATTTCAAATCAATTCCTATAACAAAAGCAGAAAATTAAAAATTCAACCTGACCGACCTTAAAAAAATTAAACTCTGTAATTGTTAATCCATTTTTTCGTATATATATATATATATATATATATATATATACCATTTTTTGTTCATACATATATATATATATATATATATATATATATATATATATATGTGTGTGTGTGTGTGTGTGTGTGTATTTTTGTTTGACTTTCCAAAAAAAATAACACGTGAAAAGTCCTTTCCTAACAATCCGATGCTTGATTTCTCCAATGAGAATAATTTTATAGAATTTCCCATATATTTCAGAAAGGCAATGTTTAATTAATATTGAGATTAATTGGAGCTTTTACAGTGGCTGTCTCCTTTATCATCGGAGCTTCTTAACTTATCACATTTGATTCATAATTATTCTAAGTTGAATATGCATTTCCGATTGCAAATAAAGAATCATTATGATTCGTCACATATAATATCAGCCATTGTAACTGTCCTACAGTAACATATATATTATAATGAGAAGGAATAATTTTTTTAGCCCATTTTGAAAGTAAAGGGAAACTAAATACCTCTTAAAAGATGGTATTGTATGGAATGATTGTTTACGTTAAGATTGTTTTTGTGACACAATGGGTTAATTGTACTTCAATCTGAGTTTGTTTTTTAGTAATTATGATTACCATATCAAGGAGATATTAGTTTTAAAAATAAAAATTATATTAAATTTTAGCACTTTTTTAAGTGAATGTATAACATATCCATCATTATTTTTATGACATTTATAAATTTTAATGATGAGACGTGTAGATCGTTTTACAATTAAAAAGGCTATACAAATCTTACATTTATTGAAATAATTTTACTGATGTTGGAAATAACCAACCATTATATTTTTATATTTTTTAATGTTAAAATTCATATAAAACAACGTTTTTATATAAAAATAATAACAGAAATATATATTAACATATATTTCGTTGATTAAAGTAAATATAATATACAGCAATCACACATTATTCATTTATGAGATAGAAACAGTTTTTAATGGCTTTGTGAAATACTGTTCATAAAAATATAGTAGTTGTTTGCTTCTACATCTTCAAATATGAAGTAAGATTTCATCCGAAATAATTATTTCCTACATTTGTAAGACTTGATCTTTAATTTTACAATTCAGAAAAATACATTTTCTTTAGTAATATAAAGATATTTTTTATCATTAGATGAAGGTCTACCTCACTTCATAAAAAAATTATTAAAAAGCAACATATAGGCATATATACAACACTTAAATTAAAGAACTCTAATATATCCTTATAATCTCTTTCAAATACTTTACTAAGTATGAAAATTCTCAAAGGCAAGAAATTATTCGATTTATTCTGAGACAAATAAATATGTATTTAAAACATATAGAGATTTCGTATAGATTAGAAAAACGGAGTTCATATAATGAGAGTAAAGAAGGAGTGATATGATATTACTACTGAATTTATCGAATTTAAAATAAGTTCTAACATTCGGCTTCCATATCAAGAAAAATTTTGATAAAATTAAAAGTTTTCTAAGATTTTATGAAATACATAAAAAAGTGTGAGGAATTTACTTTTACCGAAATCTATATTGAATTATGAATAACAATATTCAAATATTTGTGAAAATGTTCATCTTTTACCAAATAATGAGTTTTTAATTATTGTTGCATTTATAAATAAGCTGAAAATTATCTGGAACATAATGTAAAAATTAAATATAGTTTGGACAATTTTCTAGAAATTCATTCTATTTTTCTATAAAATTACAGACGCATTATATTAAATTGAATCATGTTTCTTTTTGTGTAAAATATTCTTTCATATTAAGTAACACGTATATTGTCATTAAAAAGATTTTAATACATTGAAGGGAGCGCTAAATATTCTCAATTTCTATGCAAATTGATTGCAAGTGATAATATAAATAAGGGTTTTAAGCAATGTGAGGAGTAACTTTAACAATTAGATTTTATTTTACTCTATATTTTATTTTGTTTTGTTATATTCCCTGTTTAATAGTTTGAATTATCTTAATGTTTTATCATTTATTCGATAAATTTGTGTTTATTCATAATTTATATATTTGTAAAAACTTACTTTATTAATATTAATAATTATCTATACGTACTTATAAGAACTTATCGTAACTCATTTTATTCAAATAAACTATTTATTGAGATGTAGAAATTCAACCATAGTATTTATTATGTTTGTGACAATAATTTAAACACTATGAGTTCTTATTTTTTTTTTTTTTTAAATTCAAAAGATATTTATTATTACTTCTCGAATAAGTTTCTCTATAATTCAAAAACAAAGATACGTGAAAGGAGTTATGTGCTTACAGTATAAAAGATGAATAAACAAAAAAAAAACATAAGTTTAATAGTATCGTTGTACAGTTTATATGACCACCGATCTAGGTAAATAACAATCTGTGATAATAGTATTGTTTTCAAATGCTTCTCAACAATAGTGAGATTTAAAATAAATGTTTACCAGCCATCCTTTCATGAGAGTAAATTTAAAGATAGTGCTGTGACATGTGCTTACATAAACTGATCTGCTTGATTTGTGAGGCAAGGCTGGAAGTCTAGAAAGATAATTACTAATTATAGTTGTTCTTTAATTTGGTATTCCATGATTCGGCAAATTTTATAATTCGTCAAGAATTAAGTTGAACTCCTTCGGATCTTTTCGTGGGGATTCGGAAGCTTGTTTAGTTTTTCCTCCAAACTTGAATATTCTGTTTCTTTTAAATTTATGCTTGGTGTTTGAACTTAATTTTATAATTCCTAAAATGATGAGATACTTTTTTTTATATTTATGTATCCTACACAAGTACAACATGGTCGTAATCACATTAAAAATTTATTTAGTAATTCAAATTTTGATACCTATTAAAACTATATTACCACACCATAACTGAACAAAAACCCAACCATCAAACCCAAGATTCCTAATGTCCAAATTTGCAGGATTAAAGAGATTCTGCATTTCTTCTGAACGTGTCAGATTTATTTTGATTTTTACTATGCCGTTTGTAAGCATTTTATTACGTTGCTTAAATCCTACATTTTCCAGTAAATCCACTTTCCTTTTACAAACTTTGTCTAAGAGAATAGTGGAAGTAAGCTGCACATCTTCTAGTTTAATATAGTATCTTCCTCTTCTAAGAAATCATCAAGACATACTAATTTAAAGTTATGATCGGCTGATCATACTCCTTTAGTAGGAGATACTACTTCTCTTCATTTTTATACAATTGCTGAATGAGTGGAATTCAAACATCGCATGTAATCCGAGGGACTTCAGTTTTAGAGTTTTAGTTTAAAGTTCCGACGTTCAAAAGTAATTTAATGAATCATTGATTCCTAGAAGTTTTAAAATATGTGACAACTAGTTATGATTATTTTTGAATAAGTTAAGAAAATATCTATTTTTTTAAATATTACATTAAAGTGAATGTTTGCATTTTCTTAAATGTTTGACCGCCGTATAAAATATATTTCAGCACTATGAGAAAGTATTGTGGAAGTGAATAACTTTTCAAAACTCTCTAATGAAAAACGCGATCAATAAAATTTAATAAGATTTAATTTTTTTTAAAAAATTTGATATTTTTTTCTTCGAAAAAATTCATCTTATAGGAAACGAAAAGAAAAAAAATTTAAACATCCCAATGCCAAAAATACAGTTTCTTCAGAGAAGTGAGAAGGGTATGACTTAATAAACTAGATAAGTATCTCAATATATTCTCTTCTTTTTCTATGAAATTTCTTTCCCTAAATTAAGATAGTAACCATTGAGAAAATGAATCTTTAAATTTAAAAAAAAATGCTCAGTGGTTCAGATTTTTGGTGCATTAAATTTATGTTTTAAATAATCTAAAAAAGAGAGAAGTGAAATAATGAAGTTAAATGAAATATTAAAGAAAAAAGAATTTTTTTAATAAAAATACACATTTTTGCCATTTTATCTAACAAATACTAACTTTCTGACCTATTTAATCTTTTACATCAAATAAATTGGAGACAATAGTCAGGGAAGTTTAGAAAATATTTGTTTTAAATACATAGTATTTATATCAAATGCTAAAAACAAGCAAATAACGTTTCTGTGCATCAAAACATAAATACTCGAATTCAATAGAACGCAATATCTATCACTTAACAAAAGTAAACAAAAACCATTATTTAAGAGAAATATTTAAAATGGGAATAAAATAAATTTATAAAGAAAAACATTTATGAAAAATAAAACTTAATTGAGAGTATATACAATTAGATTGTCTGAAATATATTCCAATTTTTTGTTTGAATTTGTAATTTTTTTAATTATCATTCCTTCCATAAATATACGAAATAGTTAAAACTGGTTTTTATTAGTGAAAGTTTATGCATAATCAACTGTAATGTAATAATCAATAGCGTTAATCTCAAAGTTACATAAGCTTTGTTATGAAACAGGAATAAGGGGTCGTTAAAAATTGCTTTTTTCTCTTTGAGTAATACTCTCACTAATATCGTTTGATTTAAAAGCACACATGTAAAATCTTAGTTTTTAGAAGATAAGAATAGAAATTCTAATTTAGTTTAGTTAAATAAACCACTTTTGAGGTTTTTGAGAAGTATGACTTTGGGAATTTTTTGTGTACCTCACGTGTACTTCTGAATTTATTCTTAAATTTTCCTTTTTGATCGCCTAAGGCGGATTATTAAATTAAAAAAATTGAACATAGGTCACATATTCATTAATTTTAAATAAACATGTTTTTAAGCAAAATATATTTTTCTAAATTAGAGATTTTTAATTTTATAATGATTAGTATAAATATCAATTATCTGTCATACATATTTACACTATTAAAATGATTAAACTCTCTGGTTTTTCAGATACAAATCTTTCCTTGGAATATAATATTTTTGAAAAATAGGACTTTTGGAATTGAATTAATTGCATATGTAATATGTATTTCATAATTAACGCTTTAAATTTCTTCGTTTCATATCATTGAACAGAAAAAAAAAATCAAAATATGTAATACATATACATTGATTCTAAATAAATAATTTTAAGAGAAATATAGATTACTTTATATTTTTAATTAGAGAATTTTATTTTTATAAAGGCTGATGTTAATATAAATACATTGACCTATATATTTTTTCTTTTAAATTAATTAAAATATATGTTTAGATACAAATCTTTACTTGCAATTTGATTTTGGTTAGTAAAATTTCGGTTTTTAAAAGAAAATACATAATTTTTTATACTTGAAAATTTTGTAATAATAACTGATATAAGTAACGTCGTGTTCTTTCTTCAATGTCAGTCGTAAGAATTGCATTCCTAACACTTATATAATAGATTTTATTTCAAATTATTGGAATTATTTTCTACATAATCAAATTCGTTTATACTAAGTTACTCTAACATATTATGCAGTTCGTTCAATAGTTTGATTTAAATAAAATAACGCACGAATATTAATATAAATATTCAATTCTGTAAGGATTTCTGAACTGTATAATTCTGTAAGGATTTCTGCTGCTTTACATATAATGGGATCCACTTTCATTATTCTTAGAGAACTGCAGTAATTATACAATTTAGGAAGTAAAAATTAGATTTATTGATAATTCATTTAATTTTACCTTATTTCACTTAAGCATTGCTTATTTAATAAAATATCTAATTTTTGTCAATTTACGGTTATAAATTGTCAATAATCAAATATAATTATGACAATCAAAGTAAATATTTATGATAACTATTACAGTTAAATGCTGAAAGAAACATATTTGTTTTAAAAAAGCGTAGATTGGAATTTATTTGCTTCTGTCAGAAATGTCAACAAATTATTAACGTGAGCTTAAGAAAGAGAACATTAAAATATTTTGGGAACATTTTCTCTTGCAGCCATCTTGGTCATGATGAATAGGATTCTCAAGCACTCCCAGTTTCCATCATTCAAACTCTAAGCATTTGATTTGGTGTGGATCCAGAAAACTGGTCAAACAATACAAATAAGAAATATGGGTGCAATGAAGTCTGTTTTCCTAGAATTATTGTATTTCTATTTTTTCCTTAAGAAAAGAATAATAGCAGTTCCTCACCCACATATATTTCCAACCCATATTTCATTTTCAAAACTGTTATTTTACTTTCTTCTTTCGAGTGTTCTTACAGAACCTATAAATATTTTGATGTCTTTTGCTAAGAAGGAATCAAAGAGTGCAAATACAATGATTTTTTTTCCTTCATTTTCAACCTTGAATAAAAAGAATTGATGAATTCCAGCGTATAAGTAGACAATAACAGATCATTTCTCTTTCAATTGGTACTAAGTATTTTTGTATTTAAAATATCTACAAAATTTAACAATAGTAATTGTGAAATCGTTTTCATGTTTTAAATGTTAAAGGAAACTTACGGACAAAGATACATTTTTGATTTTTTTTTCTCTTTGAGTTCGGTGAAAACCACTAAAATTGATAAAAATCATGATTGATGCAAAAACCACTAAAATATTTCTGCTATCATGTTTAATTTAGGTTTCTAACCAAAACTGTATTCTCATGAGAAAATACTTTTGGTATGTGACTCAAATATATGATAAAACAAAAAAAAAATTCTCAGGTGATTTAAATTTTTTCTTACACTCGCTTCTTACATTATACTCGGATATCTATCAACTAAATGTTGGCAAGCTTTTTTGTTTCCAAAGATAATTAAAAATTACATGCAAAATTAACAATAAATGCAATTATTAACATGCAATTATTAAATTACAAAGAAGTACAAATTAAGGTGCAAAAATTTCGGCAAATTGTAACCATCATTTATTTCGTATTTTTAATAAAACTTTATTAATCAGTATTCCATTCATTCAACATTTTTTTTTGAAGAAGTTTCCTGACAAGGGACCATACATATTTGACTGGCATTGTCTGTGTTGTAGATAAACTTATAGGCTATACAATTGATTTTAAAGTTATGTGTAAGGTAAGCCATGATCGTTCCGTTACAAAAAGAGAACTGAGTGGGGGAAGAAATTTATTCAATGAGTACCGAATCCCCTTTAATTCGTGAAATTAGATTACAAAAGTGTTTTATTTCAATTAAAATATGATATAAATATAAAATTACTAAACTAATACAGTTAAATATAAAATTACTAAACTAATACAGTTAAATATAAAATTACTAAAGTGATACTTTATAAATTATATCTTAGATTCCTTTTAGTATAATATTATTGGAAGAAATTTATTACTATAATGTCTTGATTTTAATGTGAAATTTATTTTATACAAAAGTTTAATTATAATATTGTGTTTAACGAGTAAAATATCCTTTTGACAGCATATTTATCATTTATGTTTACGAAAATAATCAAAAATGGGGCATTAAATTCTTAATGACCTTATTGATAATTCGGATTCATATCTGATATATATGAATTTCGTTTCACTCATATTTACACTTTCATATATGTCAAGCATGAAAAAAATTTGTAAATAACATTAATTCGGTAAATAAACTTTGATACATCATATATATATATATACCTAAAATTTCGAATATGTAAAAATATACAGTTGAATGAATCGCAAGCCTATAAAACAGGAATATTATTATTGGAAGAAAAATTTTAACATCTAAATGCGAATCTATAAGCATTTCAATTTTTTGAACCCCTTCAACTTAATTCCATTAGACACTTTCCCCTTTCATATTCTTCCAGGTATGTCGAAAATTTCTCAATTTACTTGCATTAGTATAGCTGCATATTTTTCGTTTTTTTCTATATACGAGAAATTCATCTAACGTCTGTACAGATATTGGAAATAGTGGATATTTTTTGTACCTACGTTTCAGGAAGCTTTTTTTTTGATGAATGTTCCCAGTTTTTCAATAATGAAAGATTGCTCCTTCTATCTATCCTATCTATCCAGGCCAGGAGAAGAATGGATATGTCATTTTGTTTTTATTCTTCCTATCTGATGTTGAAACAAGACATGATTACTAAGCTAGTGTCGAGAAAATTTGATTATATCTAATCCGAAATAGAAATCCCTATGTGACTTTTATACTTTTTTTTGTGTTTGATTATTATTTTAGCTCATCGACTCACGAAAGATACAATTCATTATGATCAAACATTGAATTATATTTATTACGGGATTTTTCTAATCACTTTCTATAGTAAATATTGTAGCAAAAACTATTATTTTTTATTAATATTCATTATATTTTGAAAATTTTAATACATGATGATTTTCAATTATTCCGAGAATACAAAATTATGTATACAAACCAAACTATTGGGAATACACCTCTTAATCATAAGCACTAATCAAATAATAAAACTGACGTAAATTAAAATATTTTATGATTAATGCAATTATTTTTAATTGATGATTTATTAAATTTAGCTTCTAGATTATTATATAATACGGGATTTATTTAAGAGGAAATTATCTTTAAAAAATTAAATTTGTAATTGCTGAATACATACTTTAATATTTTGGCAGGTTGTATACAATGAAATGTAAGAATATTTTTTAAATAATATATATTTTTATTAATTTAAATTTCATATTGATCTTACAGATTAATAAGGTATTAAATAATAATGAAGATTTAATATACATGACATTTTACTTACATTATATTATTTTTTCTCAAACCATTTAACACAGAATGTTCATGTCTTTCTACTTCTCTGTTTTACAGTGCTTAATCCATAAACAAATTTTGAACATTTTTCACACACAATATTAGTTTTATTGTTTTTGCCCTGTTTTACTAGGCTACATTTTTTTCTTGTTTGAAATTTCTTGGGTAGTAAGAGGGCAGATAACTCCTGCTTCTTTTGCAATATACTTTTCTCTCTTAGCTCCTCTACTAATTTTAGAATACAGTATCTTCTGCTCAGATTAGAACCTTTTGTCTCTTTAAAAATTACCCATACATTAATCGCCGATAGATCTAAAATATTGAGATAAAAACCATGCACAGGCCAATACCTTGGTCCCGATTTCACTGAATATTTTCTTGCTATCTTATCTATAGCTACGACTCCAAATTTTGCGTAATTGTCGAAATTTGTTCTTTCAGGAGTTTTCTTTTCATTTTGAATAAATTCTAAAGAATAATGCAATGTGTTAAAAAGAAATACATTTTTGTGTTTCTTACATTAGTATATTACAAGAACGATATTATTTTGTGCCATGAAGGTTGTTGAATATAATTCTTTTTTTTTCCTTCAAGGATTTTGGAACTTCTCTTTTTGCTTTATTGACCATTCCATCATAGCTCTAACCCTTTTTACGGATTTATAAAAGTTTTAGATATGTAAAAAAAAAACTGTACCTTGTTATAATTCGTTCTGTTTTGAGATAAGGCTGTACTTACTTAATAGAAGCATTTTCACCAACACTTAGATCACTTGATTTCGAACAAACTTTTCCTAAATATGGAAATGCATTGATTATGTACTTTGATATTGCATGTATCAGGATGCCAAATTTTTCAGGTTTGTATGGCATATATTGTAAAAATCTACAGCGAGTCTTTGACGGAAAGAGCTGCTCATCTACAGTAATATTTTCTCCTAGTTTGTAACACATGAAACAATGTTCTAGGAATGTGTTCCAAACAACTAATGTTAGTGCAAATTGATCTTATTATCTACCTGATCTTGAAGTTTTTAAGTCAAAAGGAATGTTTTGCAGGATTTCTAGAAATTTATTGCGGTTCATTGTTGAATAGTAACAATTGTAGCCACAGGCCTTTGATCAAAGGTTAGGGATGGAAACCATCTTTTTGCTGTTAAAGCACCTCGAACATATAATATTTCAATAAAGGAATCCAGTCCATCGAGGGAAATGCTCTAAGTTTCATTATGTAATTTTGATCTTGATTCAAGTTTCAAGATCAAGATAACTTTCGGAGTTGAATCATTAACAGATTCTCAACAAAAACGCATTTTATATCCTGTAGAAGCTCCAATTAACTTTATCCAGTTAACGCAAAGGACTAATCTGCTTGTCTTTGAAAATTATGTTCCAAGAATTAATAGACTAATGTTCTTCACGTCAAACTTCGACGTTACATGTATTATTTCTCAACACTTAATAATATGTGTTTTGTATATTGTACATTTCATAGCTTGAAAAACATACTTTATCACACGTTACACCACTGTTTGACGAAACTGGTTAAATTTGGACAAAAACAGGATTTTTCTACATATGTTAGTGTTTATATAATTGGTTTTGGAAAACGCAAAGAAACGACACTTTACGCGTCCTGTTCACTAAATCATAAGCATTTAACATCTTTTAATTGTCTTTTATCACGTTTATCTTACCGCTTTTATGATAGTAGTGTTAAGCCACAGCTGTCTCCCTGGTGACTATAACTGATCTCATTTTGTAGTATATAACTACTTTCTTATACCTAGACACCATATTCAAGGCAGTAGCTATCGCCGTTTTCAAATTAAGGTGGAGATTAAGGACCTTAGAGGACATAAACTTATATATATATATGTGTGTGTGTGTGTGTGTGTGTGTGTGTGTGTGTGTGTGTGTATATATATATATATATATAGAGAGAGAGAGAGAGAGATACATACAGACAGAATTAATATAACCAAAATCGTATTCCTTAAAAAAATTGTAAACATTTTGTGTTTGAAATATTTATTAGAGAATATTTGATACGCACGCACTCACACGCACACGCGTTTGAATAAAATTAATATTTAATATTTTCAATAAATTTTTTACTATTTTTACTTATTTCAAATTTTTTTCTATTTTTAAATGCTACATGTACATATGCAATAAAATATTTCTTAATTAAACACTAAATTTAAATATAAAGTAAAATAACTCTCCTCCGCGGAAATTTATTATATATATATATATGTATTTATATATATAATATTCTACTATTTAAAACTGAACTATTTAAAATTTTCTTTACAAAAATCCAATTTTTATTCATCATTTCTATTCACATAGCAAAGCAAACTGAAGATTCACGTAATCCATAAACAACAGCCCTTCCTGCCATATCGAGACCACAGTACTTTAAGCGTAAAAAATATGTAGCCAGTCTTATACTGGGGGTTGTAAAATTGCGTAGCCTCGTTCGTAGTCATAAGGTTATGGGGGCATAACTTAGTATCCAGGAGACCTTTGATGATATACCTCTCTTAAATATTATCTTCTGCAGAAATGACCGTCACTGAAGAATAATTATTACTCGTAGGGGGCCATCCGGTGGTCGTTCGACCCGGACCATAAATTTCAATGCATCCCACGTATCATTAAAACCGACAGACTCTACGGAAGGATTTACGGAAACGTGGTTAAGTCGAAGGATAAAAAATATTTTATCAGAAAAAAAAGGATTGATAATTTTTTTCCCCTTCTCCCAAGATAGTTATAAAACATGGCGAGTTTTTTTCCCAACAATTTTAAAGTGATCATCAACCTCGTTATTAAGAGTGTTAATTATGTGATTATTTTTTTCACGTTGCCATGTTAAATATTTGATTTCATTTTCGAGCAATGAATACTTTTAGTAAGTGGTATAACGTAATTACGACATTAGGAAAGCATCTGAAAGTAATTAATTGGAAAACTTTTACCCGTTAAATAAATGACTTTTAAAATATAAAAAATAGACTTTTTTGGAACAAGTATTTTACAAGAATATTCTGAAGTGTTTAGG
Organism: Nephila pilipes; assembly: GCA_019974015.1. Classification (NCBI taxonomy): domain Eukaryota; kingdom Metazoa; phylum Arthropoda; class Arachnida; order Araneae; family Nephilidae; genus Nephila; species Nephila pilipes. Next base: position 64,504 of record BMAW01085825.1, read on the forward strand.
AAACGGTAAACACACAAAGTAAAGGTTTATAAAAAAAATAAAGAAATAAAGCCGAATATATTTTTTTTAACTTATTGTATAAATATTTATAATACATTGAAAATAGTATTATATAAAATAGAAAATAAAATTTATTTGAATTCGTTAATTATTTTAAATGATTATTTTCACAAAGAATCCTATTTTCAAAAAATGCATAAAATTAATGCTTTTTCTTTTACTTCGTTTCAAAAGGCTACGGTCACACTTTACTTCAAAAGACAATTTGTAAGTAGCATTTTTTTGTTCTTTTTTTTGCGTCAGTTAAAATGATTGTATAACATTTCATAAAATATAATCAATTTTCGATATTTTTTTTTGTATTTTGTTACTAAATTCATAAGACATATATTGGTGGTATCTCAAATTATAAATAAATATTTATATAAAATAGATCCTAAAATTAACAAATAACACATGATCTTGATAAAAATATCACCTTTTTCAATTTGCAAAAATAATACAATATTTTTAGAAGCATTTGAATGTTTAAACATAATTATCATATTTATCGTTATGCAACTTGTTAACGGAACGATTAATTCCATCAAAGGCCATTCCATCAAAATAGGAGTAAATCCAATTCTAATTTCAAAATCTAAAAAGAATTAGAACCTCATAGAAGAAAAGAGTATTGAAAATTATTCAAGTCTGGATATTATTGTCTTCGATCTGTAAATTTTCAAATATATATATATATATATATACACGTTTAGTTTTTATTAACATTGCACTAGAAACAACGTGAGGGCTATTGGCGATGGACTTCGTAATTTTGAACCTGGTCACTTGACGAGGACGATATCTGAGCTGGCGTCAACAGGAGGACATTGGGCCCCAATATATTTCCCGTGCATTAGCCTCGGGTACACGGCAGCTCTTTGGTGGCCAAGGAACGAACCCGCGACTGCACAGAAAACTAAGGCCACGAATACGAAATCATGACCACTAGGCTACCGTGGCTACTAAGAAACACATAAAGAAATACAACTGATATACTCCTTAAGCATATAATAAATGTAATTATAAATATACAAAAAATGTAACGCTTACTTTATAATTGTAGCTCTTGCGCAATGAAAAGAAATTGTTACAGAAAATTGAAAGCAATAGAAGAGTGGATTACATTCTCATTGTCTTTAAATACCATGTATAAAGTGAGCAAGTAAAATCTGATCAGCAGTAGATATATTTAATTACAATTGGTAGACAGCATTTATCCAAATTCATAAACTTCTCATAAGAAATTCCAATAAAGAGTTTGAATTATTTTTTTAAGTATTTCAAAGTAATTAAAAATACATTTGATTGATTACAAATATATATATATATATATTTATATTTGTAATCAATCAAATGTATTTTTAGTAAAATTTTCTGATCAATTTAATCAGTTTCTGCTATGCATTACAAATATAAATGACATCAATAGTACTCTTTAGATTCAGTTACATTTAAACAGGATTTCTGAATATTCCGAATAAAACTTTTCTCGATAGAAAATTCAGATGCAAAACCTTCTTCGTAACCTCATGGATAAGTAAGGGGGGGATCAGATAATCCGTAAGGTGTTCGATGGCTAAAACATTTGGTAAATTGCCGTAGAGAAAAGAGATGGAACTTGCAAATGGAGCTTGTGAGGAAGCCATGAAACACGCATTTGTTAAATTGAAAAGAAATTGAATGCATCCTGATGCGAATGGTTCTTTTCGCTTTCGCCAATGATATCATGTGAGATTCCATGTAACAAAAGAAAATTCCATTCAAATACTTTGTTGTTTTTCATACGTATTTAAAAATATTGTATCTTTGCTAAAACTATATGATTGAAATACAAAATTATGTGTCGTGTGTTTGATAATGTGTTTTACAACTATAAATAATTTTGATGATATTAAAGCTCCATTTGCTGCTGGAAAACAAATTAGAGAATTTAGGCATTATCTTACTTAAAACTAATGAATTAAAATTATGTTAAGGGATAAATGACTGCGTAATTAATAACAATTTTGTGTCCAGCTATAAGAAAAACTCTTTATTTTTAAAATCTTTTGTCCTGTGTCCAATGGGTATATAATTCTTAATGTCTAATAAAATTTTGCTCATTGGATCATAATATTAACAAAAGTTTTCAAATAAATAATTTCTAATGCTTTATATTGCTTTGTTTCTGAAAGAGGGTTGTAAAATTCCTACAACTTGGCAATTTATTCATTTATCTGAAGTTTAAAGAATATTCAAGATTTCAGACAAAGCCTGCCCCCAAAAAGCATTTCAATAACAGAGTAAATGGAACGGTTTCATTTAAAAACAATTTTAGATTTTTTAAATTTTTGTATAAAGACTTTATTTGGTATATCCCCTATACAACAAGAAAAAAAAAGACACACCAAGAAGGAGTAGCCCGATTGTAATGACAATTCGTATGCTAAGACAATTAGACCGAATGTGCAAATGATTAAAATACGGTGTCCAATAAATGAATAGCGGCACCTACAGCGTATTTGAACAGCGCACTCAACAATTTTATATAAGAAGCGATTCTCAATCTGATTGTCAAATTTTCTGTTGCTTTGCGATTTAAGAGACATTTCAATGCCTGAAATAATGCATCACTGCAGGATTCGAGCTCATTATTAGCAACTGTCAGAGATTAAAAGAAGTCATTTCATTGGATTGAAAGAGGCAGTTTGGGCAAATCGCTCGTCATATGGGTCGAACTGTTCAGAGATTAGAAGTACTGGCAAGAATATGTGAGTAATGACAGATATCAGGATTAAGATGATAGTGGTCGATCTAGTGCCACAGCAGATCGGGAGTGATTGTCAGATCCACTGTCATAGCACTTGGTTCATCGTTATCAACCTTTAGACGTGTGAACCGCACATGAGTGTCCATCATGATCATTCACAGTCGGCTGCTAGAGCGAAATCTACGCTCGTAACGACCGCTACACCACCTGACACTAACACCAGTACACTGTAGAGTGGTGCTTGCTGGATTAGGTTGCAATGATGCTGACTGTAGACGCATAGTGTTTAGCGACGTATCGCACTTCCAATTGTGTCCTAACGATTATCTAAGAAGTGTCAGAAGTTGCCCAGGACAGCGTACCTATCCTACTTTCACTATTGCATTCCAGACAGTCCCTCAACCAGATGTTATTGTCTGGACTACGATTTCCCTTGATAGCCGAAGCCTTTGGTCATCATTAGAGACATACTAGAGCACAGTGGTATGTCGACGACATTCTCAGACCTGTTTTGCTACCGTTCCTATTGAAGTTACCTGGTTTTATTTTTCAGCAAGATAATGCCAGACCACATATGGCACGTGTTGCTATGAACTGTCTTACAACTCGTCAAACACTTCCTTGGACAGCCAGATTTCTCTACAATCGAGCATGTCTGGGATATGTTGGGGAGGTGACTGCATCTACCAGGGAATGTTGGTGACCCAGCCCGACAATTGGAGCAAATTCGGCAAGAAATACCACAGGAGACCATAGAGGAGCTTTATCACTCTATGTCACGTCGTTTGACAGCTTGCATCCAGGCTAGAGGTGGGTCAACACCCGATTGAACTCGTTATTTTGAAACTATGTAACACAATTTTCCTATCCGCCAATTTTTGTCTCCATCGGACAATTTCTTGTTGGTGAGCCGTTTTCTTTGTTATAAAGTATATATATATATATATATATATGCCAGCATTTAATTTGAATTCAAGAGTTTTTTCAACATAATTCTAGAATGTATCAACTATAATTCAAATTTGCATTATTTTTAAAAATTGTAATTAGATGTAATGGAAAATTTATAGCTTGGTTCCAATAATGGTACAACTTTAAATACACAGTACCGTATTAAAAGACGATTTTAGATATGTATTCATATTATGAGCAAATGACCCAGTATCCATTCTACTTTTAAACTGTTGTTAAAAATATTTATAGTTCTTATACCCTTATGTCAAAAATATAAAATTACAAACAATTAGAGTCACTTAGATTAAGATGTAAGTCACAGGGTACTAAGCATTACATGTATCAACTAGAGATTACAGTAATATTTCCAATTAAGTAAGATGAAACAAAATAGTTTAGGTTATATAATTATTGTAATGATTAATTAAGATATGTTATATCTGATATTTATTTATTTTTTTTAAAAAATTATAAAAGTAATTCTCTTACTTCAAAAAAAGTATTAAAACAAAGTGTACATTTTCTAGAGTCATAGGAAACTCAATATTTTTACAAAGCAAAACCAAATAAAGTTTGAGAGAAAAGTATAAATGCGTTATATATATAATATTTTCTAATATTTTGGAAACAACGGATGTTCTCTTCAGGTAATTAAATAATATATTTTGATTTTATAAGAAATCAGAGAAATTAAAGAAATCAGAGAAATAGGAATCTTTTATTTATCCTAATTTTTGAATTTTCTGGTATAATCTTTTTAACTTAACGGATTATGACATAGAAATATATATGAATTAGAAAGGTTTGTCCCATTAATTTATGACAACCACGCTAGACGAGTGCTCACGGTTCCAAACTAAAGACCAGCATTGTCACCATCAAGTCATGGTTTCTTATAGTGATGCCATTAAAGATCCGCCGTGTAGCGAGGCTAATGATTTTAAATGCGTCGAAGCTGTAAATCCTTCCGTTGGCATTATGTGGAAACTCAGAGGGGAGATGCAAATTCAGGTATCGTCCTCGTCACTTGACTGAGGCTCAGAATTAAGAGGCTCTTCGCGAACAGCCCTCATGTTAATTCTAATTGCAACGTTAATAAACAATTAATCAAAAATCCCTTTCTTTTTCAAAAGATTAATTTTAAACTTGAAAGTTGTCTATCATCGAATTTGTTCGTTTTTTGACAGTAAAAACTTAATTATCATTAAATTCTAAAATGCTTATACTATTATAACTTGCAATATTTAATATATGTTTATTTATAATATATCTCATATCTTTGCATTATAGAAAGTCTTTCAATTTATACTATAGAGTTTTCTTTCTGTTGATTTACCAAGATTTATTTTCCATTACTTAAATGCTCAATATCACCTTATATATAATAAGCACCACGAATTCAGCTAACTATTATTACAATATATTACACATTTCATGTCATTTTCATTATCATATTGCATGTCACATACATTATACACTGCTTGAAGAATACATATTAACATAATAACATCAGTTCATCTAAAAAGGACATTAAACTGCAGTAAAACCGAAAAATTGCAATGTATTCTAATCCAGTAACTACAGATGAAAGGTTTTCTGTCGAATCTGGGGTGGAAACACACATAATAAGTAGACGGATGAAAGAAAAGGAACCCTATGGATTGAGACGTGATATTCCATCATTGTAATACAATAGCTCTATAAAATGTAATATTCATCATAATTAAATTCAACTTATTAATCATAAATTGTGTCATAATTGCAGGGCAGTACATGATCCCACATGTATTCAAAATATTAAATTAACAGATAAGCATTACCAAAACCATTTATACTACTGAGAATATGACACAATGTTGTTATTAGAATGTTCAATGCATCTAGATAAGCACTTTAATTCAATATGTGAAAAAAATTAGTGCATTGCGAAATAACTTCCTTCACAGAACATAATATCAGTTATATTCCTATATTATATAATGGATAATAGGTATTGTTTCTGACACTAGAATGAAAAATAAAGGTTCCACGATTCCCTTGATTCCCTTTAAGACTGAACTTTCATAAGCCCTTATTATATATTCGAAAGATATATCAGCGCCTTCCACAAGACCAATTTTACTCAAAAACTTAAATAATTCCCGCACTATGATTTAGTCATCGCATGATGAATTATATATATATGTATATATGTGTGTGTGTATGTATTTATGTACGTGTATGTAAATATTTTGCAATTTTATTACAATCGGAATTAAATTTCTTGAATATCAATGGGACATTGGGCAATAATAATCATGTTTTTTCTCCATAAACTGCCTATAGAAAATTTTAAATGTATATATATTTTTAAATCTAAAACTTTTGAATGAACTGATAGGTTTCGGTCTTTTAAAGGAAAAGTTTCTTCACATTATGAAATACATAGCATGTGTATATTTGGTCGGGTGATATTCGAATACGTATCAACGTAATTGCAATTGATATACAAATTATGATTCATTTCCTTGTATGAAGTATTTTGAGACACTTTTAAAATACATGTATCATAATAAATTAATATCTTCATTAAATTACTATATTTCATTGAAATGATATACTAACAAATATTATTACGAAACAACTGTTTTAAAGAATGAAAAAAAAAATATTAATCTTTTTCGCAACTGTTTTCCTAAAATAAATTCTTATTAAACTCATTATTGCATGCACTTAAAAATGAGCAAAATAATTTTTTATATACATTTTTTATGATAATTTTTTTTACTTACTAAGGAATGAAACTTAAACTTTGTGTATAAACTTATAAAAACGGTATTTTATATTCATATATATATATATAAATAGTAATATATTATAACGTATTTCAATAGAAAAACTCAACACTAAGGCATCAACGTTCTTTCCAAACTACTTTTCATCCTCAAGATAGATAATATGAGAAAATGACTTAAAAATACCAGGGGTGTTTTTCCAGTGAGTCAGAATTGACAATTCATGAAAAAGTAGGCAAAGAAATAAGATAATAGAGTGTTGAAAGTTTTAAGATCGATCCAATTTGCGGGCGTATTACATTATTAAGTGAGTTCTTCAAATGAAACTGTGGAATATCAATTCTAAACACAAGCTCTTTTCACACTAATTTTTCCAACTACTAGGATCGAAACGATTTTCAAAATTTTATTCTTAAGATTAATTATTTTTCCACCAAAGAAATTTTTTACTTATCTCATCAAAATTATGGTTGAAAAATTATGACTCTTCTGATATAAGCATATTTTATAAAAATGACATTTTTTGTGTATTCCTTTCATGATATTAAGAGTTTTTGTTTAGAGTTTAACATTTGATGTAAAATAAAATTACTTTAATCTCAAAAATTATTTGTTTTACACATTTAATTAATACTAATGAGTACTTCTACTGAAACAAATTTTTTTATTTAATTCCTATGATCAATATTTTACAATAAAGAGATTCAAAATTATAATATACTGTATGACTGATTTTAATTATTGTTAAAATTTTATTAAGAATCGCAACATATTAAAAGTTCAGAGTATTCTTCCCAGATCTAGGTCTAATCATACCTGTGAGCAAGCATCAGTTTCTAAAGGAATTTAAGCATCTCATACATGTTGAAAAGAATTTCATTAATTCATAGAGAATGAAGCAAGATTCCAAGAAAGCTTCATTTTGGGGAGTAAAATCTCAAACTTGAATCGAGCCAGAATGATTCAACAAAATTTTAATGTTTTATACTGAAGCATAATCTTTTATAATTTTTAGAATTTATAATAATCACCATGGATCAATGGTACTAGAATAATATTCTGTCTCAAAATGATTCGTAATGTTATGGGTTAAACTACGGTGACCAGGCGTCCCGCTTTTTATAAATTTATCCCGCGGGGTTTAAGAGAGTCCCGATTTTTAGAAAGAATGCACGACAAGCAAGGGAACGGCCGAAGAAAGGAATATACGGTTTTCGGCATCCCTGTAGCTATTTTACCAGGATATGATCTTTATATTATTTTTGTATATTTTTTAATGTTGAACTTTAATTATAAAAATATTTGTTGAGAACTGATTATCTGGAGCTGCTGATCAAAGTTTGCCTTGATCAGTTGTTAGAATACGACCACCATTGTTTGGACTTAATGAACAGTGACAGTGTTCGGTATTGGCAGCGACGAAAACATTTTGAAGCTGTAAAATGAAGAGAGAACACTTAGTACACTTCCACAGATTTTATTCTTATGGCGACATGTTCCGCTGGTGATATAGTATCATTTGAAACATTGTTACAAAGAAATCACATCTTGTACAAAAATTGGAAACGGAGGGGAATTTTAGAGAGGAAAAGGGTCAGGGTGAAACGAGTATGTTGATCGTCCACGAAGTAACGTTTACGAATATTGAGTTTCATAACTGTCTCTCATACGATACATATCGTTCTGCGTTCTAGAACTAGTTAAACAAGTGATGTCAACAAATAAGCTATTTAGATGATTTATGTTTGTAATTTATTTTGGTACCAAAGATTGGTACTTTTTAAGTAGAAAATTCTTAATCAAATCCCCCCCCCACTCCTGTCAATGGTATTCCGCTTTTCGAATGTTACAATCTGGCCACCTTAGGTTAAAGTCTCTTATATGTTTGGTCAAAAATAAAACTTAAAGTATTATAGTTTTAACATAAACTTGTTATTTTCCTTTCTTTCTTCCAATACGGTAATAAAAAAAATAAAAATTACTTTCTCTATTTTTTGTTGATGGAAATTTTTTTTTACATGTGATTAAAGATGGAATACCAGCAGAAATGTTTAAATATTAATGTCTGAAATGCCCAAGGTTTTGAAATATTTCTTCATCCTATAAATAGATTTATTACTGGGATTTTGAGTAATAAATACATATTTCTAACAATATAAAAAAATAGATTTATAATTTTTGATAATAGCATTATTTTATTGGTTTCTTATAAATCAATACTTAAGATTCCCTTGAGATAAATTTTGCAAAATGTAAAGCACTAAAACTCTAAGCGTATAGTTGGCTTGTTTTTATAAATTTGTGATTGTATATTATTGAGATATAAATAAATGAATCGTTTTTTTTTTATAAAATCAGAATTAATATTAATTAAACCTGCTTTCAAAATGTGTGTTTTTTTTTTCTTCATTTTATAAGTAAAGAGTTTATTTCCTCTTAAATATCGTAATCCCTTTTTAAAAAATGTATTTTTTTTTTCATTTTGAGGAAAATAACTAATTTGTTTTCTTAAGAATTTAAAATTCCTTACAATATTCTGTGTAGCATACAAATAATATTATGTTATTTTTAAATGGTGGAAATTTTAGTATTTTTACAAGTGAGGTTGTAACATTTTCCATTCAACTATAACTTTGGGGACTTTAAATAAATTTGGTCGAAGCGAAAATATTTCCAAATTGATAAATAGTGACTTAAGTAAATTAGATTAGAGTTATTGAAGAGTAATACGAGAAACATTTTTAGCATAACTTATATTATACTTCAGCGTTTAATACGAGAGTCATTAGGTTGATTGTTAATAAGCAGTGAGCTAAAGTGAGAGATCTATTAGTCATCTACATAAGACCTGTGTTGAGTAAGGAGTTTTGAGATTGAACTCAGAGGGGATTTACAATGGGTCTAAGATTCCAAAACTCATCTGTAAATTTTCTAAGAACTCAAATCCAAATGATTCGATAATTTAAATATTACATTGATGTGTTAAACGCTAGATCAGATAGGTAACACATCAATCAATATCTCCCGAGACTAACCCAGAGATGGCGCTCGTAGTAAACCAGTAACCAGATCTTTCTAGAATACGAACCTTTGCTTGAAACGTGTCAAAATTTTAAGTCGATCGGACCAGAAACAGCTGAGTTATCGAGGTTGGAGTAAAGTCGTTTTGTAGTTTGTTTAAAAAATGGAAAAAACCGAGTTTCGTGTTCTGATAAAACATTGTTTTTTAATGGGTAAAAACACCGTGTAAGCGAAACAATGGACTGAAAAATGTTAACCGGACTTTTGTCCATCAAAAGCCACGATTTGTCGGTAGTTTGCCGAGTTTAAACGTGGTCGTACCGACACAAATGACGCGGAACGCTCGGGTAGACCTGTGGAAGCCATTACACCGGAAAATGTGAGTGAAGTGACAAAAATTATAATGAAAGATCGTAAAGTGAAGCTTCGTGAGATTGCTGAGATGACACAGATATCATATGGAAGTGTATTTACTATCCTTCATGAAAAATTGAGCATGAAAAAGGTTTTTTCCAAGCGGGTGCCGCGATTGCTTTCGATGGAACAAAAACAACAACGAGTCGATGATTCAGAAAGCTGTTTATAGCTATTTACTCGCAACAAAAAAGATTTCTTGCAAAAAAAGAAAAAAAAAATGGAAAAGCGTTGGAACGATTGTATCACCCAAAAAGGTGATTAACAAAAGGTGTTATGTTGATGAATAAAAAAATTTTGCAAAAAAAAATGTTGTTTTCAATGTTAGTCTCGGGACGTATTGATCCATGTGTTATATTGACCCTGTATAGACAGTCAAAGATATGGATTGTTTACTCATTGATCTGAATAAAATAACTTCTTTATCATTATTGTGTGATTTGCTATACATTATACAATTCATACGAGAAAATTATATGTGATTTAAAATGAATGGAGAGGGAAGTAATAATATATCATTCCAAGTTAATTCAAATTTAATTCTCTATTTTCTTACATTTACAAAATCTTTAAAAGGGACCTTTAAAAAAGTAGGTTCAATTAAAAAAGATGTAAAATAGGAAATCTATTTACAAAATGTTAATTAATGTTACTTCTACTTTTAATTGTAATATATTTCTTCAATAATATATTAAACATTTCATTCTATCTAAGGGAACACTCTTTATTTGAAAATGCAAGTCATTAATTAAATGAAATCATCGTTGTTAAAGAATTGAATTCGTGTTAGAATTTGTAAGCCTTAAAAATATATTTCCTTCTTCGTAATTAGACATTGAAGAAAAAACTAAAAATATTTCTTTGATATTTTTTTACTTGCAGTGAAATTATCTTAAGATTAAATGAAATTAAATATTCAATAAGTTGTCTTATCGAATTTGTATATTTCTCAGTCTAGAAACGTATTAATCAGATATTTCTAAAAATATATAATCATAATGGGTTAAATGAACTTTTTTTTGTTACTTTAAATCAGCATACTTGTACACTCAGGATAATTATAATTCAAAATAACAAATGTCAGAAAATGTTACCTCAAGTGCTTTCGTACAAAATAAATTATTATTAATAAAGCGTTTAATAGAAATTGAACATTTTAAAGTTATGAGCTATCTTTTAAATCATAATTTGGCTAATATCTAAATGTTCCAAACAAATGTAAATTAATAGCAATTCAATAATTCTAAGAATTTATAAAAATGCATTAGTGAAATAGAAGACGTTATATTTTTTTGCATTTTTTTTTACTTTAAGGAATCCATCTTCCAATGCAGGGAAAAGAACTTTTACAGTCACAATGTCTCAAAGAGAAAAATAAACTTAATAAATAGCGTTCGCAACTAAACGTAAGATAGAAGAAAAAAAATAAAAGATTTGTAATTATTTTTTTTTGCGATCCCAAAAGAATAAAGTGTAAAATAGCCATTGCCTCATTATCCCATTCTGGATTTCCCAATGAAAGTCATTAACTATACCCACCATGCATTTCAGAAGGAGCTGCACTTTAATGAACTTTGTGCCTAATTGCGACTTTTTGCTACAAGTCTCCTCTGTCACTGGAATATCTTAATCTATTGTGGGTGCATTCAAATGTTAATTTCCCTGAGTCGTTATGTTAAAAATAAGTACTCTCTCTATATAAAAAGAATGACACTTGATATCACCTTTAGTATTCCCCTCGTTAAAATTAAATTCTGCTTACAAGTTTAACTAAGTGAACTAAATAAAACATTGATTTTCTATAGTTGTTTTATCACGGTTTCCTTGTGTTGTCAAAGTGTTCATGATACAATACATGAACATTCACATTTATGGAATGAGAAATATTTGTTTCTTCATGATCAAGCTCTTATTTTAAAAAGTAGTTTTTAAAATAATTTTAATTTAACAACCTATATTTATAAGTTAAACTAAGCCCATGTGTACTGTTTCAGAATTGTTCTGACAAAACTGATTAAATCATTCAGTTAGGAAATATTTTTCTGATCTTAAAATGTAAAAACATATTTTAGCCGATTTTAACCCTGCTGTTCTGTTCGGGTATATTTGACCTGTAAGAAAAAAAAATCATATGTTTACAAAAAAAAAATGGCACGGAGATATTTTTATGAAATTTCATGACATTATTCGCAATTATTGAAAATTCCCACTCTTAGAAGGATTCATATTTATTTGCATTTCAAATGATTATTTTTTTATCCTTAATATACTATTCGGGTCATAATGACCCAATTCAAAAGAGTATTTACTTTTACGCTTTTATATTTATTTGGAATAAATCAACCGAAAAGTATAACAAAAACTTCTCCAACCTATTGAAGCTGGTTTCGTTGTCATATGTGTTTAATCACGTGACTAGAGAGCACGTGTAAGGTTAAAAAATTGATACAGTTGCCTGGGAGCAAAAATATCCGCACCTATTGCAACGTTTATCTATCTTGTTTTATTTCTTTTTCTAACAGTCTGCAAAGCAGTCGTGCCTTTAAGTGTGAGTGCAGAAATGACAAATTTTAGAAAATTGAGGGACGCTGATATAGCTAAGATGGTCGAAGCCTCTGACAGTGAAGAGGAAAATGTATCCGAGTATGAAAATCATACAAGTGATGAAGTTGAAGGTGACAGTTCTGACAATGATTTTGATATTGGTATTCAACAAAGGCACAATATACAGAATATTCAGTCCAAGAATCATGAAACACAGTAGTAATTAGATATCACTCCACATTGTGGTAGATTAGCACCTGCTAATATTATAAAAACTACTAAATGTGTCACATCATATGCAACAGCATAGGTAGCAGGTGTAAGAAGTGCATCTGAGATTATTCAGTTCCAGAAATAAAAACTAAATTAGAAAATGACAAATATTGAAGTAGAAAAATTGTATGAAATAGAAAGAAAAAATATCGAATGTGAAACGTTTCAAACATATATTGGATTGATATTATTAGCTGGTGTTTACAAATCATATGGAGAATTAACGAAAAGCTTATGGCATAAAGATACAGGCAGAAACATATTTCGTGCAACCATGTTCCTCGAAACCTTTTCGCACCATATTGAGAATTAATCGTTTTGATAATAAATTCACTTATCAAGAAAGAAAGTCTGGATAAATTAGCTTTCGTACGAAATATCTGGGAGAAGTGGATAGAAATTCGACTAAAACTGTATTATCCGAATGAAGATGTTACTGTAGGTGAACAATTATCAATTTCGCGGCCGATGTCTTTTCAAACAGTATATACTAAGTAAACCATTGAAGTATGCTATAAAAATATGGAATTTAAGTTATAGTATAGCCTCTTATGTACTGAAAGCACAAATGAATACTGGAAAAGAACGAGAATCAATACCAAAAAAACTCAGGGTATGGGAATAGTGGGTGACCTTACTTATATAGTTTTAAGGATACGATGTTATATGTGATAATTTTTCTCTCCCTACTACTTGGACAATTTATTCTGAAATGGAAAATGAGTATACTTAGCATTATCAACAAAAATAAACCAGAACCTCTCGAAAAAATGTCACTCACGGAAGTGCACAACTCAGCATTTTATTTTACGGAAGACGCAACAGTTGTAAACTACATCACAAAAATGAACAGAATTTTATTCTTAAGAGCATTTTGCATCATGATAAGGAATTTAGCTGCATACCTGACAGGAAGCCACAAATGATACAGTATTATAATGCAATTAAAGGGACAGTGCATACTCTTAATCAACTTTTTGAACACGTGTAAAAGAGAAGCAAATCGATGACCCATGTCAGTATTCTATGACCTTGATACTTCTTACAATGCATTAATCCTATGAACTTAAATAGAAAGTAAATGGAATAAAAAAATTAGCCGAATGAAGAAGATTTTGGAAGAATTAAGAAAATCACTCTTTTTTTAACACAACACCTACCAAGAAGTAAGAACACAATCAAAGTTGTAAAATTAATACAGACAAAAAATGAAAACGTACCCTCAGGACTTGCTGAGAATACTTCATTACGTAAACAATGTGCAAGGTGCATGTTCTGCCATCAAACAATAACAATAAAACTTGTGATGCATTTGTAAGAAACACATTTGTAAATCTCATTTAAAATATAGCTGTCCAAATTGCATAGAAATGTAAGTACAATTTTAAATTTATTGTGTTATTTTACTTTATATTATTTGATCTATATTTTCTTAGATACTTTATATTATTTGATCTATATTTACTCTTATGTTACTATTCCTTAAATTATTATTTTAAAAATGACACATTTCAATCACTGCCTTTAGAAATGATAATATTCTGAATGGAGTCATATTGCCCCGAACGTGTAGTAAACACGAACAGAACGGCAGGGTTAAGTCAGAGGAAATGTTGACTTATTTTAAGTAGTCACTGTGCCTTAGCCTGTAAGAAATTATGCTATCCTTTGCTTAAGCTAATTAATTAAACGAATAATTTTATCCAAAATTTTTTGGATAAAACACACAGGTCGTTACATATATTTTGAATTTAATATTATTTCATACTTTAACATTAAATAAACAAGAATATTTTGAGTCACAGACAAGTATTGATGGTTTTAATAAAATTATTTTTGAACACAATTATATACTTATAAACATTTTGTAAAAAGCGCATACTCTCTCAATTCTATTTTAAATAATTATCCCTGATACTTAAGATTTTTTTTTTAAATTTTAAAATAAATCGAATCAGGCTTAATTTTTCTTATACTTATCACATATTTTATTTTAAGTATTAGTTTTTATTTTCTCAAATGATAATACACTTGATTATGTTCTTAAAGCAGTTTTGGAAATAATAAAATAATAAAGGATCTTTCCAATAGAATTCAATATCAATGCACTAATTTGGTATTAAAAATTAAATTTGTATTGATAAATCATAAAACTAGATTAAAATTAGAATAAAATGAAGCAGGAATTATTTTTTTTTTCTTTTATTGATTACAAATTTTATTTGAAGTATTATTTTTTGTTTCCTCGAATGAGGGTATATTTGATCATGTTCACAATTCATTTATAGAATTAATAAAATAATAAAGGACCTTTCCTTTGATATATTCAACATAAATGCTCTGTTCTGAAATTAAAAATTAGCTTTTAATAATAATACCTAAACACATTGACAGTTATAATAATTAATAAAATCGTTACAAATTATATTCGTAACTCACAATATTTACTTTTATTTACATTGCTTATTTATGTTTGTTCAATGTATGTGAAACTTTATTTTAAAATAAACTCATGGCATAAATTGGCTCGCAAAATATTAAACAATCATTTTAAAATATCTATAATGAGTTTTCCCTCTTCGCTGAATCCACAATAACCCAGATCAAATTATTCTGCCAGCGAAACCAAAAGGAAGAAATGTGATTAAATTCAACTTAACATTTCCTTTTAAAATTAATTATTTTCAATGCTACTTTTTCTTGCATAAAATTACTTTTACTTTCCCTTTTTTAACTGCGTAAACCTTTATTTACCTGTTAGCTTATTCCGCCTCAATTAAATACTTGAGTTTGGAAATTTTTTTTTTTATAAAGCATGAAAGTTTTCAACATATATCTAACAATAATTTCTTCAAATGCCACTTGCTGCGTGAGCCGCGTAGTTTAGCATGATGCATTTCCATAATGACTGGATATATCTTAAACAGTAATTTGTTTTATACATCACCTTAATAATCACATTCATTACTTGTATTATTAATTAAATTAAAAACTGGAATTGTTTGTCTAATTTCATCGACGCTCAACATCTTCAATATGTCGTACAAGATCTTACTTATACCACATATACACATGTATGTAATCTATCTTATATATATATATTTAATTCATTTATATAAATTCATATATAAAAACTATTTCAAGTAGAATTTTTCCATAATTAAATATTTTAATTTACAACAATGCATTTCATTGGCTTACTATTCTCAATCGTCATTTAGTCTTGAAAGATATCGGTATTAATTTTGTAATACAATTTATGCGTTTAATTTTATCTTCAAATTGTGCGAAAATAAAAATTAATCACATATTGCAGATAACTCTTAAAAAGTTTGAAATATATCTTGGGATCATAAACTGAAAATTATGTATCACATACTGTTTCTTAGATTTGGTATGGTTTTCTTTTATTTCTTTTTTGCTCACTTACTTTGTCTCAAGTGTGTGTGTGTGTGTGTGTGTGTGGTTCCACTTTTTACTTTATCTCTTTTTTTTCCGTGAGGAAAAATAACATATGGTAGTTTTTATAATTATCAATTTTGGAAAACTTTTCTATGTAAGATTTTGAACCTGCTAATTGATTAGATAGTGTCTCCTTCTATATTGCCTTATATTCTGTCCCTCGATCCTATTCTTTAGACATCCATCCCTTTTGCTTTTAATGTAACCTCATTTTCCTTTGATTTCATTTGAAAGTAAATGTGATATTCAACAATATCAAGTTTATTTCGATAGCATTATATTTTACACCATGTCCAAAAATATTTTATACTCTTTTCTTTATATCTGATTATAATTGTAAGATGCCGATAATCATATAAAAATAAAAACCAATTTTTATCTTTAAGAAAAGAAAAGCTAATAAACATATATTGCTACAATTTCTCTCTGATATAATGATTAAAACTACAAAAGATATAAACACTTCATCGCTATCAGTAATTTAAAGTATTCATATTGATGATGATGAACAAAAACGCATGCTCCTGCAGTAATCGTAGCGATGTCTGCATTTCATGTTCATGTTGTTCGATATCTCTATACTTTTCATATTTTACTCTCAGTGTATCTCTGTCCGAGAAATCGCTGTCAAATATAACTTCAGAAATGCTCACTATTAATATAAACGAGAAGATAGGAAAATGGTTGTTCGAAAATGAGATAATTATTTTGTAACAGCTGTTTATTTCAATATTTTATACGAATAATCATAGCAACAGCTATAAATGGTGACCTTCGGAACAATTTGGACTACTCAGTGGATTTTTTCTCTTCTTCTGGATGACTTGGAATTTTTCTACGTAGAATTTTCTTTTCATCTCGGAAAACGAAAGCATAGCGTAAGTTGTTATTATTTTAGAATTCGCATTCGAATTTCGTTTTATATTCGTATAGCTTCCTGAACATTTAGTCATGGAAGAAATATCTGGAAGAAAAAGATTACTTGGTGTTTACACTCTTACTGATGGTTTATTAATTTCTTCAAAATCTCACGAAAAGTATATCCAACATTTTCGAGCTCTTTTTTCAAGATTAGATCATTATGGACTGACAATAAAATCATAAACTTGTACATTTGGAGTTCCTAGCTCGAATTTCTTAGGTTTTGAAGTTTCCAAAGATGGCATTTCTCCAATTTTCGATCGAGTCAGTGCAATTCAAAAATTCCTAAGACATTTACCCTTACTCAACTTTGCAGATTCTTAGGTATGGTAAATTTTTATTGAATATTTCTATCCAAGGCCACTCACATTTTATCGCCATTAGTCAAATTTTTAGAAGAACATACTAAAAAAAAAAGAAATCCCTAAAGCCAGTACAAAAATATCTCCAGTGGCCTGAGGAATCCAAAAAGGAATTTTAGACACTAAAAAATCTCTAGGTGAAACTACTCTTTTAAAACATCCTATTTCACGCACTCCTTTGACTTTGGACTGATGCATCTTTATCTGCTATTGGGAGTACTTTAAATCAGTGCTCCGCAACCGGTGTGCCGCGGCACACTGGTGTGTCATGAGCCAGATACAGGTGTGCCGCGGTCAAATACATTGTATTTGACATTTTACAATTTTTCATCATATATTTAATACAAAATGACAATATTTTTTTATAATAATGTCTATTTTTCTAAATATACTATAGAATAATTATTATAACTAAATAATTATTCAATGGTCCCCTGGTGAGAACAGTTGAAAACTGCATTGTGTGTTGTTTAAACACCAAGGCCCACCAAATTAATCGTAAATAAAGCAAAATGACCGTTATGCGCGTGGTTGAAGACTCATGCGCATGTGTTATTTGCATTTGCGCGTGGTACATCACTTTCACTCGTATGTCATTGTTGTCACTATTTTACAACACAAAGTTAAATAAACACGTTCCTACCACTAACGATAATTATTATTAATTATCTTACTGAATTATGTATGGTTAACGTTCTTCGTATAAAAATTTTTAAGTTTTATACCCCTTTAACCTTTTGCCTTCGGCGGTACATATGCTGTACCATAAAAATTTTGTCCCTTGACTTCGGCTTCGGTACAGATGCTGTACCAAGCGATTGAGAGAATATTCCTCCCCCCCCCCTTTTCTCAGAAGAAGTTCTCCGATGCCTTTGTCACTCGGTGTCGCTTTCTCCGTAATTGGGTGGGGAACTTTTCGCGAATATTATCATTTGCGTTAGCACTTCAAATGGTTGGCTATATTTCGGAACAACAACTTACAAGACTAAAGATATTCTCCATTCGAAAATTTTACGCTGTCCATAATAGAAGAATTTTTCTTTTCTCGGGTTTGTTTCTTAAATTTTTAAGAATGCCTCAGAAATATCTCACGCAAATGGAGATTGAAATTGTTATGAAGAATTTAGATGAAGAAAATTTTGATGATAGTGATTCAGAATACGAAAAATTAGAAAATACCATTTTGGGAGATAATGTGGTTGATTTGGATACATCAGGGAATTTTGTTGAGAAAGCAGAAAGAGGTCAATAGATCGGAAACGTAAAATGTATTACCATTTTTGGGAAAAGTCGGGTTAAAAGTTCATACCAGCAATTATAAATGCCAGCATGAATATTGCTGTTTTAAATGCGTTTCTGATATTTAAGTCAAATCAAACTTCGTCAAATTTCAGTTTAAAAGAATTTAGAATGAATTTAATAACATCTTTGATAGGAAATATAACTCATAAAATTGCAGAGCCTTCAGTGACACAAAAATTGAAAACAAAGGATACAAAATTTTCTCATTGGTCAATTGACGAAAAGAAAGAAAGACGATGCGTATGTTGTGCTAAAAAGAACTAACAAAGAAGAACCACTATAATTTGTAAGGCATGCAACATGTCTCTTTGCACTGACCAGAACTGTTTTTGAAGAATATCACACAGTTTATTTAAAAATGACACGACACAGAAATAACTGAAAAGAAAAGATAAGAATAAAAAAAATAAATTTAACCGATGGAATTTCAATGGGCAGGGAAGTTAAATGGAGAACAAACAAATAAAAAAAAGGGCCTCTTTTAAGAGCCAAAAAATTTTAAAAGAAGAACTCACTTTTTACATATTTGAAAAAAGCAATGCTTATAACAATTTTTTTTTTTAAATTTAAGATTTCAGTTAAGCTTCGGGGCAAAAATTCTTCTAAAATTAAAATATAAATTCATGTTTTTTTCTTAAGATTAAAATTCAGAAAAATATTTTTATCACAGCAAAAAATATTACAAATTATTTTTATTCGAATTTATAAGAAATTAGTTCAAAGTTTTGCCTCTGTTTCCTGTACTTTCGGAGCAGGTTATCTATGTGAGTACAGAAACTTTTAATTTAAGAAATTTATTTACTAGACTTTCATAGTTATCATAAATTTCTTTATAATTATATTAATTAATTATTCTTAAATACTAAATAATTTTAAGGAACAAGAAAACATTTTGCAATTATTTGTGGAGATTTAGAAAAAATTACGAATGAAACAAATAGAAAAAGCCCTTTTCTCATATATGATTATTATTAAATATCTCAATTATATAACTTTTTCTCTCTTTACCTGAAATTCTGTTGTTCAAACTCTAGTAAAATATCTCTTTGAATTTTAGAATTTTCTTTTTAAAAAACTAAATTTTGCAAAATGAACGATACTCATAAAAACTAAATAAGTATTTCAAAGCGTAAAGCTTGTAAAACTCATCCAATTAAAAGATGGAAAGGAGAATTTAGAAAAAATTATCGTGACATATGTAGCCAAATGTAGGAGTCCGTCTAACACTGTTATGATTACTTTCTAAAAATCGGCAACCCTTCCCCTCACCCCATTGTAAAATGAATACTTTAACAATGACTCATGGATCATACTGAACATTCAAGGGGGGGGGGTAAGAAATTGTCTCCTAAGTTGAATAAGCAGCCATACGGAAAGGAAATTTTCTCTCAATTTCAGCCGATTCGTAAAAGTTAAATATGGATAAATTTTTACGTCGGAAAGATTCGTCTTCAGGTACAGATGATGAAGAACCCAGCACAAGTGTTACAAAAAGCCTAAAGAAGGTAGTGAAAAGAAAGTACGATGAAGACTACATTAAATATGGATTCTCGTGGTGTGGTGACGAAACGGCACCATGACCATAGTGCATCATTTGCGGCGATCAGCTATCAAACGAGTCAATGGTACCCAGTAAATTAAAGCGGTATCTATATTCAAGCCATCCTAGCTGCGCCAACAAAGACAAACAATATTTTAAGAGGTGCTTAGAACAAAATAAAAAACAGAAGAAATTTATGAAATCGGCCGTAACAGTTTCTGAAAAGGCATTAGAAGCTAGCTATCATATTGCAAAATTAATTGCACGTCAGAAGAAGCCACATACTGTCGGCGAAACACTGGTTTAATAACCAGCATGCATGGAAATTGTTAGACTTATGCTTGGGCCCAATGGAGTTAAGGAAGTGAATAAAGTTTCGTTGTCTGCTGATACTGTTAAAAGACGTATTCACGATATGTCAAGCGATATTTTAGGAGCACTGATTAAAAAACTGTTATCGGCTGAAAAATTTGCGCTTCAGATCGATGAAACAATTGATATTAAAAATAAAGCACTGCTGATAGCTATTGTACGTTTCGTTGACAAAGACTTTATTAAAGAACATTATTTATTTTGTAAGGAGGTTCCAGAGCGAACTACAGGTGAAGAAATTTTTCGAGTAACCGATGATTTCTTCAAAATATGTAATATTCAATGGAGCAACTGCATTGCTGTTTGCACGGATGGCGCTGCGGCAATGACGGGTCGTAAAAAAGGTTTTGTCTCTTGTGTAAGACAAAAAAATCCTACGGTAAAATTTACACACTGCTGCATACCTCGAGAAGTATTGATGGTCAAGAATTTGCCGGAAGAACTTTTGAGCACGATGAATGAATGCATTAAAATCATAAACTTAATTAAATCAAGAGCCATAAATTTGCGAATTTTTGGATTACTTTGTGCAGAAATGGGAGCCAAATATGAATCCTTATTATTTTATACAGAAATTCGTTGGCTATCCTGAGGCAAAGTTTTGGCTAAATTATTTGAGCTTCGTCACGAAGTGCGTGAAATTCTTTTAACACAGAATATGCTCGAAATATGCCAGCACCTCGATGGTGATTACTGGATAGCCAAACTTGCATACATGGCTGATATATTGGAGCATTTGAATGAACTTAATAAAAAAATGCAAGGTCGAAATGAGAATATTTTGACGTGCTCCGACAAATTACAAGGATTTATTAAAAAACTCGAACTTTGGCAGAAAGAGTTGCAAAAAGGATGTTTGTAAATGTACCAAAGGACCAATCATATTACAATTGAAAACAACCAATTAATTGTGGATCTGGCCCAACAACATTTAAGTATGCTTCAGCAGATATTTGATCAATATTTTTATTCCATTAATACGGAAAAATACGATTGGATTCGAAATCCTTTTGCAACCAATGCAATAAATTCTACAGAAGCACTGCCTCTACAAATTCGAGAGGAATTTACAGATTTAAATAATGACATGACTTTAAAATTATACTTCTCCGAAGTTCCATTAGATGTTTTCTGGATTTACGTTAAAAAAGAATATCCTCACATTTCCTACAAAGCGATCTTAACATTACTTCCATTTTCGACGATATATTTATGTGAGCAAAGTTTTTCAACTCTTGTATTAATTAAAAATGATAAGTGGTCATGCATAAAAGATCTTGACCAAGAACTTCGGGTTGCGTTGTCAAATATTGAGCCGAATATAAAACTTTTGTGTTCATTGAAACAAGCGCAGGTATCACATTAATAATTATTATGATTGCGTAGAAATAAATATGTTATGAACTTATGTATGTATACTTTTCAAATAAAAAACAAACATTTATTGTAAAATTTGTGTATCAATTAATACCTATATACTTTAGCTTTTGGTGTGCCGCGGAATTCTAGAAAGAATTTTGGTGCGTCGTAGGTGAGAAAAGGTTGCGGAGCACTGCTTTAAATCATATATGAATTGCAATTTGGCATCCATTTTATTTTATTGTATATAACTTTTAGAAATTCAAAGAAATTGGTCAAAATATGATAGAAAACTTTTAGCTATTTATACTTCCAAAACAAATCTTAACACATTCTTGAAAGTAGGGAATTTTCGATCTACACTGATCAAAAACCTCTAACTGAAACCTTCAATCAAAAGACCTACAAATGCTCATCTTACCAATTAATACATTTAGATTTTAAGCCTCAATTTTCTAACGATATTAGGTACTTTAAAGGAAACGAAAACATTGTTGCAGATGCGTTGTCTCGCATTGAAGCCAATGAAACTTCATGCAAATTCTTAAATTTCATGACATTTTCTTTCCCAAATTAAGTGATTCAGAACTTCAAGATCTTCTTAATTCAAATAGTTCAATTGAAAAGCATTTTTTTCCTTTCGAGGGTATAACTTTGTATTGTGACGTATCTACATATTCACCACGTTCATACATTCCAAAATCTTTTCGTTCAAGTGTTTTTGAAAATATTCGCAATCTTTCACATCCTGGTATTCGAGCAATAAAAAGTAATTACTAAAAAATATCTTTGGCCTAACATGAATTTTATTATTAAATGTTCCCGTCATTATGAAACCATGAAATCGATCGCTACTACGCATGAGTAGAGGGGAAGATGGTTTGTCAAAGAAAAGATTTATTTTATAATAGCTTCTTATTTCAAAGTTAACAAAAAAAAAAATCATGTCAACAACAGTACTGCTTCTCATGTTACAGAGTCATCAAACCATTTAACCTGTAATGATTGAATAGGACTAAACACAAATTTAATTACTTTCGTTCATTTTTGATTTATTTCATTATATAAGTTCAATTGTTAAAAGAAAAAGTAAAAAAAAACTCAATTTTTTTTTCTGATTTTGCTTAAATATAGTACCAAAAATGGATGATGTAACTGTGGATACAAGTGTAATCTTTTTCTGTTTCAGTTTTTTTTTTTATTTTCTAATTTTACTATCATTAAATATAAAAATAATTATAAATTCAAAGATTTGCATAATATCTAAACTTTCACAGAAAGATAAGTACCAAAAAATACCAAACCTAATTTCTTTTAAAAATTGGAAATAAGAAAAAAGAAATAAAATATTGGAATAAAAGGGATTTTTGAAAAAAACAAAAAACAAAAAACAAAAAAAAAAACTCCAATATTTATATGAAATATTGAATTGACTTTCTTCCGCCTACAAAATCCTATCTCGCACGAATATATATTCTTTTATTTGAATTTATTTAGAAGACAATTCTAGAAATACACAGAAATCGCTTTCTTTTTATCTCTGATAAATGCATAACAGTTCTCAAGGGATAAAGGCATGCAAAAACGCATTCCTATGAGTCAAAAGGTAGGTAAAAAGATTCGAAATAGTAAAATGTGTATCATTTAATAGAAAAGAAATGCATAAAAGTCTTTTTATACAGGAGAAAAGAGATGGAAAAGAAATAAATATATTTGAGATGGAATCTGAAGAGGAAAAGTCAATCCTGGAAAAGCAATATGAGAATTAGAAACAGACACACACAGTCTCTCACACACACAAACATATATACATATATTTATTTATATATAT
>BMAW01085825.1:93770-161958 GCA_019974015.1 Nephila pilipes
ATAGTACACAAAAGAAAAGTTAATTTAGAAACCCGGATTAGTTAAAATAGAGATTTAGATATCATAATGATAAAGAGAATGAAATAATAATGAAAACAAATTGAGAGACATTAATACTATTAAAAAACTAATAGTTATCGTAAATTAAATATATTTTAATTCCAAAAGTGTTCAGGGAATTACTTTGCTTCATAATTGCATGAATGAAATATGTATGTTTGGTTCAATTGGTTATATTAAGGCTGTTAAAGTATGAATTATACATAATTAAAAATATTTCTTCTAGATAAAAATTTTAAAAACGATGCTAAAAACTAAAATTGTGTAATATTATAAACTATATTGAACTTAATTCATTCAATATGAATTCTCAAATTATTAAAAGAATGTTAAAATAAGTATAGAAGACAGAAGACATCCACACAATTTGACAATTTGACTTCCTCATTGTTCAATTTGACTTTTCGTTTGAAATTTTTGAATTCTTTATATTGTTTTGTTATAAGACTGATGAATAACCACCAGGATATCACAGTTTCTTGAAAGTCTACTAAATGTCCATAAACAAAATGAGTATTCATTTTTACCAGAAATCAATTTAGTATTAATTGCATTGAGTATGTACGATGGAAAACAAACTTGATTTAAAAGTAAATAAATAATTCAATCTATTAAGATTTAGTGAATCCATTTTGGAAATGACGCTAGATTTGTTTGCTTAGTAAAATGTCAACAAATTCTTATCGTGTTTAGGAAAAGAACATAAGAATGTTCTGTGAAGATTTTCTCTCAGCCATCTTGGTCATGATGAATATAAATCTTAAGCGCTCCCAGCCCAACATCCAAAGTCCTAAACATTTTATTTGGTTCTCATCAGGAAGTAAAACCTAAATAAAATATAGCTGCATTGAATTTTGTTTTTCTACGTTTTATTTTTATTTCGTTTTCCTAAAAATGATTACAGTTCTTTAGTCAAAGAGATTTCAAACCCATATTTCAAATTTGTTTATTCTTTCTTTTGGCGTTTATACAAAACCTAAGATATTTTGAGGTTTTTACGAAAATAGACGCGGTACTGAATTATACGATTTTCATTTTAACCTTTATAGAAAGTTTGTAGGTTTTCAATAAGTGGATAAATTTATTTCTTTTCATTTGTACAAAATTAAATTTAAGAGTTATACCATTGATATAAAGTTCCACATAAAAATATTTGTATTTCATGTCATACTGCACATACTTTAAAAGTTGTGAAGGGATGATTATATGTTTATTATTATTTATAATTGTTCCCAAATCTGACTCCAAGTTGATAATATACATGAATGACATAAATATCAAAGTTTGAAAACTATAAAATGAGTAAGAGATTTCAAAATTACATACTAAAACCATTTTCTTTAATATTGAAGGTATCTCAATATCAATGTACATATACTAAGTAATTGAGGTAGTAAATAGGGAAATAAAGTTGTGTGGAGAAAGGTTAAACAAATTCTACTGCAATGTTTTAGTAAGAAAATGAAGTAATTAATTTTGGACTGATTTATTTAAAACAAGAAATGTATTCTTCTTTCATGAAGAATAGTTTAAGAGTGAACATTTCGTGAATAAAATATAATTTTTGCAATTATCTTCTTGAGGTTTCGTAAAATTACATCATTTTTCTTCAAATATTTTAATAAAGTACAATTTTTTCTTTTCTTTTTGTTAAATCTTGCTTTTATTATTTCTTTACATTTCTCAAAATCTAATATATAAATATTTTAAAATAATTACTTTAGTTATTGACTCTAATGCTCTTAAATATAATCCTACTTTCTGCACATTTAATGCTCTAAATGAAACAGTTTAAAATGAACTTATATGAAAATTAATTGCATATAATTAACACTATATTACCCTTTAATGATGATAATGATGACTGATATAAAGCATCCTATTAAATGATAAGAAAAATGTGAAACAGGTAGAAAAAGTGTTTTAAATTTATTTTCTGCAAAAATTGATAATCTAATATTCTTTTCTTACAATGTTTTCCAGGTTTTTATCTGAGCTTACTACTTTTACTAAAAGGATCTATAATTTGAGCATTTCTAATTATATATGATATGCAATGAAAATTATAGTCAATTATAGTGGTTGCGTAAATTGTATCAGTAATAATTGAACCATATAATCATTTCTGAATTGGATACTATCAAAAGGAGTTTATTATCAAAGGTGCCCATATATTGAGATGAAACGTGATTATATTTTAATGAAGGTGACTAAACATTTTTATAAGACAATAATTTTTCTATATAAAATTACGTTTTCAGATAATTTTATATGTGACGTAAAGTCTGTTATTTATGAAATATGATATTTTAATTTGTTTTGTGATGTGAATCAAAAAAAGAATAAAGCGAAACAACTATTAAAATTATTTTTCATATTTCTGCTCCAAGCATTCTGTGAGATTCTAAATTGTTAATCTAGTTGATTAGAAATTATAAATTTATCATCATTATTAATTTTAATACATAAAAATACTATATGTTTATTTCATTATGCGTCGTTTTCTATTTATTTCACCAGTGCACAAAAATTAACCATTTTAATCTTAAGGAATATAATAATTTTTATTAATAGACATGAAATGGATTATTTCGTTTGAAATGGAAAACTTCAATGGTTGCTTTATATGATAATTACTCGAATTCATATTATGTAAATTATTAAATGCATAAATTTGTAAAGAAAATTATGAGCCCTTTTAAAAAATTAAAAATTAAATCTTAATTAATAGTACAGTGGAAATATAAAATTAGAAAACACTAATTTCTTTGAAAAGAAATTGAATAAATAATATTTATTAATATCTCCATAGATTGTATTTAGATTGCTTGCAGATGAAAAAGTATTTTCAAAAATTCTATGACTAAAATTAGTTTTTATTATATAAACAAAATTTGTTCCGACCTTAAAATTTTATCATTGTTTGATTTTTCCAAAATCATTTTTAAGGCATGAATTCTTATAAAATAGAAAAATAGTACCTTATTTATTCATTTGTTATAATATTAATTATGTTATAAAATAAAAGTATTTAATTATATTTTTACTTTTCATAAAAGTAACTAATTAAGTAATTGAGAATATTTTAAAAATAATTTATCTCCTTTATTTATCTTGAAAATTTCTATCAAGGAAAACGATTTTATACTTTTTAAGAAAACTCCTTTATTTAAAATACCTAATTTTTTATTAATTAAGTCTCATTATAATTTATGTAACTTTACTCCTCCAGTTAAAATAAGCAATGATCATGTTTTTCAAAAAAAGGAAAATCTTCTAAAGCATTTTGTTCAGAATTTTATAGAAAGATAAAATATTAATAAAACTATAGAAAATTATTATCCTGAAAGTATAAAACAATTTTCTGAAAGTACTGCTACATTAAATGTTTCAAAGTTTCAGAAGGTGGGGAAAACAGTTTTACTATATAGTAGAAATAATTTTATTTCTCATATAGAAATATTTCTGATTTTCTCGAACATAAAATAGATTTAATGAAAAAATCACATTACAAAAATATAATACTATATTATTATTTGTGTTAACGAAATAAGCGATAAAAGATTGATTCATATGAAAAACCATATATTAAAATATCCTAAGATGAATGAATATATAGCTGTAACATTTTAGCAACAATTTGTTAAAATAAGGAATACGACTTTGAACTGATTATAATGTTTTTATTTATATTGGAATTAGGACTCAAACTTAATTTTATATTTTCTTCTTATAATGTATATGTGTGCGTATGAATCAATTATTTTCATTTCATGCTTGAAAAATATTTCTTCACTTCTTTAAATTGATTATACCCTATATTTTACTGAATTAGAAAAATGACGTAGAGTGTTGCTTTCTTGTTAATATAGAAATATCTAATACATATCTATGAAAAACAAAAATTGTCTGGCATCCTGCATTAATGCATTGAATATTTGATATATTAATGAAAAAGGAAAATACATTTAAAAATTCTTATAAATATTCAATGATATCAAATTACATTTCTGCAGTCGAGGTGTTATAAAACGTAATAACGTAGCATTAGCTCATCCATAAAATCTGATTTATTAGCCTTCTTGCACTACAAATTGAATATTTATTCAAAATTTTAAACAGTAATGTTTAAATAAAGATTATTTGTATGTGTCTGCCAGAACTGTAAACACATATTTTTAGACAAATAGTAAGTAGAATTCTTTTATATATAATCTTGGCTGACCATATTATACTTTGTAATTATTTAGAGTAAGTAGTGAGAAAACGTAGCAATGTAGAGAATCAAATGAGCTGTTTCAGAAAATAACTCTTGATTTCAGATATCGGTACTTTTACAATAATTTTAGTTTCACACAATTCTACTTGAAGATGTCAAACTACAAAGTACTATACATACTATATTAATCCTAATTTAATATCTTTAATTATATTGCAGCTCAAATTATAATAGAATCATGAGCAAAATGCTGATCATGTGCAAATTAGTTCGCAATAAAATGCTTTATTGAAGAGACATTATCTGAACCATTACAAATTAATTATTATTATCTACAATATGATCTTTATATTTAATTCCTAGTTTTATAACTTTACCTGACTTGTAAATAAATGAAGACTTTAACCCATCAGTGCAAAGTTAGTTAATCAATAAAGCAATACGTAACTGAACGAAGCACGATATATGTATAAATCATGATGTGTAATGTTTGTTAGCAAACACTGTGAATAATACGTATTTACTCTGATCTTGTTCATTTTTCATGAAATTAAATGAATAAATATAATTTAACATAATAAATTAGTACATTTTATTTATAATAAATTAGTCAACTAAATTAACTATTTATTTAATGAAAAATGTGAAAAACTTAATAAAGTTTATTGGTAATTAGTTCTTATGTAATATTCTCTGTTTATACACAAAATTCTTTAAATTATAATATTAATAATCTTATGAAAATGAATCTTTCGAACAAAAGTTAAATTATAAATGTCATGAATATTAAAGAAATGATTCATTGTTAATCAAACACATATACAACATTTATAATTTTGATAATTTTAAGAAAGAAAATGTAACTACGTTCATGATTCATTTACGTTTTCCAAAAAAATTAATTCACTAAATGTTGCTTTGACAAACAGAGAAAAAAATATGTGGTATCTTGGTAAAACTAATCAAAGAAGTGCATATTATTTATGCATTAAAAATACCGCTGAAAGCTATATCTTACTTAGTGTTAGAAATGTTTGCGTACCAGGCGCCCACTCTGTCAACTCTAAGTAGGGAGCTTCTCTGACACAGAGTGTTCCGAATAGGAAAAAGAATAGTTATAAATGTAGTGTCCCATGTGTCAAGTTAAATAGCCTACATCTAACAATGTCACGAAAGATGTTCTTATATTTTCTTTTGTGACTGGAGCTCCTCGTGAAAGAAAATAATAGGACGAAAGTATCTAATGTATTATGTGTAGTTACAAATATTTTTTTTTACTATCTAAAAGAAAATTGCTTAATGAACCAACATTTGCTTGAATAACCAGAGAAAAAATAGATACGATAAAATTAATATCTTACTTATCTTTCGATGAAATGAATATCGTTGCATTTTAATACAGATTCATTTTCATTTGCAAATATTTTTAACATCAATGCAACTTTTAACGAACAGAAACATAGCAAATAGTTTATATTTCATTTGTCAGAAATGCATTTCTTCCCAAAATTAATGACACATATGCACATAAATACCACATATTGCGTTATTTGGATAATTTATGTGATATTATAAAATACCTTACTGTGTGAGTGTGATGTGCTTATAAGTTCTTTTTAAAACTGTAGTCTTGGCGGAGGGGGAATGGAATCTCAGTCGATAATACTTGGAAAGCATAATTTTTTCATTTACTGTTACACTTGAAAACATAAATGGAAACATGATCGCTAAATATCACGCACTGCAAAGCATATAACACAAGCGCAGGGCCAGTAAATATGAATATATACTTAATCGAAGGAATATAAATCTATTCCTCGAACATTTTGTTTTATTTTATATAAACAAATCATCTGAAAGCTAGATCAGTTTATTGGTATCATAGTGAGGCTTAATTAGGAGAACGTGTACCACATATATTGTCCGTCGACGTCGAGGACTGGGATTGAACTTGATATATTATCTCAAACAGTAAGGGCCGAAATATATTTTAAGTAACTTATCCAACCGATCTACTTTTCCCACATGTCTGAAAATCCATACTAGTTCTCCAAGTTTATACTTAGAAGAATATTCGATAGTTGAAATGATATACCTTTCGGGTCATTGCTTGTGCTTCCAAGGTTCGTAATCTTGACAACTGTCTATATTCTTCGAATCTTGATAGTAAACTAGTGGTGTATTCACTTTTGGTTACTTTTATTTGATTCGAGAACATAGCGTCGATTATCGTCTAGACTTCTCACCCATGCTTCATACAAAACCATATGAATCTGGTTGTCACCTGTGAATGTTCGTCGTAGTCGAATCTATCTGTGAATGTCTTATCAAAGCTATCTGTTAGACTATTTGTTTGGGTATGGTAAGCAATCGCCATTCGATTATAACTTTACAGAGGTGATAAAGTTCCTCAAATAGTTTTCATTGAAATACTTGCCCTCCGTCAAAAATGAGGAGACTTGGAGTTTCATATTTTAAAATCATGTTTTCAACGAGAAACTTGACTATCAAAAGTACCTAGGTGTGGAGGTACTAATTACTAGCTAGTGTAATGGATGGGTGTTTCTCTCAACTCTGGATTCCACTAATTTTCCAAATGAACTTGATGCTCATTTATCAATCCCAGATTGATAAAAGTCTGTATTGACCCATGACTAGCTACGAAATCGAAGCCACTGGGAATCAAACTTCAAGAAATAATATAAGGGCTTCTCAAATTATCAACACTTATTTGTAAAGTGAACAATTTATCATAATGAGTTTTTGGTTAAATACAATTTAAATAACTAATTAGGGAGAATTTATCTTTAATTATTGTGATTATAAGTGTTGACTTAAAATAATAAATCCCATATTTTTTGCTTAGCTTTAGTATTTCTTAAATAGTAAAGGTTTACATAAATACAGGGTTATTCAAAATAATTCCTTTGATTTCTAAACTTTATGTGATCAAAAATAAATAATACAGTATGATAAGAAAGAGACGAATACAAAAGAAAACTATGGATGTTTTATGCTGTGAAATATACATGTCTCTAGTTTGCTTTTCATGAAGCTGTTTCACAAAAACTATTTTAGAAGCTTTCACGGATCTGCTTCACAGTTGAATCGGTTAATGTAGTTCAAGCGTCTTGATGTTACACAGCTGACCACCTCTGTCACCTGATAAGCAATTATATGTCGAATCACTTGATACTCCCTGAGATTTCTTCCTTTGAAGTTGCGTAAAAGATACGGTTTATGCAAAACGACTACCCACAAAATTATTCGAACTTAATCAACAGATTTCTTCTGTTGTACAATAATTATTAATGACGTCTTACAACATATTTGAAAGGAATATACATATAGAATCGACCAATGCGACTTTTAGCTAAAATTAATGGGGATGCTGTTTCAGGAAAAATTTAGCCATTCTCTCAAAATTGAGTAAAAGGAAACAAACCTTTTTAAAATTAACATTTATTCCGAAACTTGATAAAATACTAAAAGAACAAAATAATTTTTTTTTTACTTATTTTAACCTAAATTGCTTCAGTTTAAGTTTAATCTATTAATTCAAATATTAAAATCATTTATTCTTGTTTTAATTTGAGTGAAGCGATCAATACTTTTCTCCTTGATTTATGGATAACAAATGAGGAAATTTTTCTCTACTGAAAATACTGCAATTGCTTTTTGTCTTTCCAGATCCGTAATGCTTCTTAGATAAGATTTTATTCTTTTCAAGGTTGAAAACCTGCGTTCTACTTGTGATTAGACACATGAACTGTCAAAATAATTCTTATCAGTTTCGTATTTCCACTAATAACACAATATAGATTATTTTTCAAATGTATATTTCAGCAGCTCAATTTGCAAAATTCGTGAATATCACGCCTAAGATAGAATACTTTTTTAATTCAATGGCAAACGTTCCTTTGTCAATCTTGGGATATGCTTCAGTGTTTTGTACTATATTCTTCTATGAGTTGCTTATTCTTAAAACAGAAGAAGTATTTCCTGTAGAACAACTGATTTGCGAATAAGTGTTTAGAGGAAGTATATGTGTCCATTATATCTATGCATTAGACAAAATTTTAGATAACACATTTCATGGTTCTTTTGAACCTTTCAATTAAATTTTTTGATTGAAAGTCTACATACCTTACTCAGTTCTTAATACTTACGGTTCCTGAAAGTGACAGAGAAACCACGTGATTCTTTGACATCTCATGCTTTTCAGTTTTTTTTTTATTTGATTTTGTTAATATTTCTAAAACCATTCTGTCTGCATGTTACATAATCTCCAAACATCAAACATGGGAAGCAAATATGTGCAATATTACTTCACAGCCGCAAAACCATCATTTCCAATGGTATCATTTAGAATTAAAGTTACGAATATATTTCTTCTTATTTCTTATACCTGGTTGAGATATTTGAATATCAGGTGCTGAACAAGATTTTTTCCTAATTGTAAATTTTTCATGGAGAGACTGAACTTAAGCCATTGAGGTTTTGTTGCTGTCACAGAAATTTCTTGGGTTTACTAGATCATGGTTAAAACTTACTGTTAGGTAAAAGAACCGAAAAAATAAATCAAATAAAACAGCTAAAAGTAAAGGAAAAATTATCTAATTCTACACATTATCACATTCAAGAATACGTAACATGGTTTTTACACTTAACTCATGCGAAGTAAAGAAAAAAAAGCTATATTTCACTAGAATGCCAGCGTTGGCAATGAGGGAACAACAGTGCTCTCTCTCTCTCTCTCTCTCCCTCGCAGTTTCGCTAGCAGTTTCGTATGTTCTGACATATCGTCCTAAGTCAGACACATCGCAGTACAAATGTTTGTTATTCTAATTATAAACTAGAAGATGGTTACAAAAGTATAAGAAAAATATATTGTAAGTGTATGAAGAAAGAATTAAAGGAAATGAGACTTATTTGATTATATATTGTCAATAATTTCATGTAAAAATTTGGGTTGCTGTAATTCCATAATACTTATACATGAGCCGTCACTGTAATTGACATTATACGTGTAACTGAAGGGAGTTGTTGTGTGTGAAGAACAATTGTGATAAACTTCTACATTTTTCCTTTGACTTTATGTATTATTTACCATTAGATGTCGTTTCTTTTTGATAAAATTGAATTTTGAAATTGGATGATTCATTTAAATAACCTTGTATATTTATGATAATTTAAAATCGTAAGTATTTACTATAAACATATACTAAGGTTTTCAATGTAATGCTTATTTTAAACTCATTCTCTTAAAATTAAATTTTATTTGTTTAGACCTTAAAATCAATGTATTTTATTGATACGTTATTGTAATTAACCCATTGGCTGTGAAAATCAATGGATTAATTATTTCAAGTTCCCTAAGCCTTCTCATTTGAGAGAGGGACTAAACATTTGCAAATTCTTAATTTTTATTTTTTCTGTCAATAGAAACCGATATGTTATGAGACTATTAAAAAGCTATGAAATCGGTTTAGTGAACGGTGTATAAAGCATTTTATTTATATATATCAATGTGCAATAAATAGCACTTTGAAATAATTCTTTGGGGGGATTTTTGCCCTGTTCACAAGTAAAAATGACCTACCGTAAGGAATACCACTATAACGAGGAATTTAAGTTATTTTTCTTCTAATTTTCATAAAATGTATTCCTTATAACTAAATAATAAATATATAGTCGACTATAAGAGGAACATTATTAAGTCAATGAGGTAAGCTCTTACTCGTCCAGTTTTCAAAAAGCAATAAACACTTATTGAGAACTATCGTCATTAAAAAAAAATATTAATCCATTACCTGAAATCAAACCTTTAAATTATATACCTTTTAAATTCAGAATAAGTTTTGCATGGCATATATTTAAAAAATAAACCTATACATTTTGTTTCATAGTAAAAAATATCTAGAAAGACATAGTGTTGGTGAGCATTTAATAGAATGCAACGACGCAGACTTGAGTCTTAATTACATAAGAGACTGAAAAATATGAGCAAGTATCAATTCCTCTATTTCATCGAGATTTAGCAAAAATTTCCTTCACTTGATACTATAGAAACCAATTAAATAGAGCACTTATTAGATGTCAGACTAGTCGGAAGTTAACATCCTAAACTTTCATACAATGTTTCATTGTAAGATAATCTAATCAATATTATTTATACTGCCGCAACTATTTGATCAATGTTTTATACCTTAGAAAATACTACTTAATGCTTTGTGTACATCTCTTAAGAGTCATTCTGTTAATTAAACCAAAACCAGTTATTTCTTTTCCAAATAAAGTTGCTGGGAGAAAATGTAATTCATTAAGAATGAATCTGTTATAGTACACGTTCTTAATTCTAATTTATGATTTTGTTCTCCACGTAATTTTTTATTTACTTTTTTTAATCACGGTTTTTTAAGCTTCTAAAAATTAATATTTTGAATGATTATAATAAAATTAAGTCTGCGTGTACCAAAAATATGTTATATGCTATTAAAAATTCATTATTAAAATATAAATAAAATAATCTTTTTAAACATAATAGGAATGTTTGTAAATATGTTTGTTAATTTTTTTATCGAACAACAGGCTGGAATAATTATAGTAAAAAAAGAGGAATATTTGACTTAAGAAGGATTTTTTTTTTTCATTTTGGATTAGGTATATACCCATTTCCTGCCACAAGCTGAGTAATTACGTTATATTGTAACATCTGATGAAAAAAGAAAAATGTAATGGCACGCCCATTTTTCTGTTGGCCTGGATAGATAGGAGGGATAACAGAAGCAATCCTTCATTTCTGAAAAACTCAGTGCATTCATCAAAAAAGACTTCTTAAGAGGAATGCACAAAAATATAAACTATTTCCTGTCTCTTGTATTGGAAAATCCCAAAAAGATGCAACGGTCCCACAATGCATCCTAAATGATAAGCCTTTAAACTCATTGCTCGAAATAAGTAAAAAAATATTCCAAAGGAATTAAGGTAAAGTAAATTTAAAAAGGAAATACCTAGAAAAGCACATTTAGATATTATATTAATATCTTCAAAGATATGATATTTGGTAAAAAATCTTATAATTCGTTAATAATGCATTTATATTCATTTTAAAGCTTATGCAATTAAAGGTAATTATAGTATAAAAATTATAATGTTATAGCATATTTCAGATCTAATATTTTATAATTGATCTATAGTTTTATTATGATAGGTTTTGAACTGAAAGGATGTATAGTTCATATATTATTATTATTAATATTATTATTACCATTAATAAAGTCGTATACATAGCATGAATTACAAATTAGACTTAGTTAAATATAATATTTTAGATATTGCATTAATGTTACATTTAATTTTCAGTGTCTGAAAGATAACTACGATCACGAAAATGGTCGACGTAAGCAAAAATTAATGTAATTTGGTAACCAAAATAATTAATTTAACGTATTATGTGGTTGCGATTTGAAACTCGAGAAAATTTAATTTAGATTCGATAAAGGTAATGTACGATAACATTGCATTAAATGTTTAATATCAAAATGTAAGTTATATGTATATAAGAATTATATAGAAACTAAGCAAAAATAATATATTTAACAAACAAAAATCCTATAAAATTAATTTGCATGAAAAGGATTAAGGTTTGGTAAAATTATTTTGCGCTGAAACCGTTTGAAATTTTTGAAATTAGTTTAGTTTAACATATACTTATGAAATGAATGTAATAACTAAATGTCATCTCTTAAAATAACATAAATAAATTAATCGTTATGTATGATTATTAAAACATACTAATGATATATTCCAATAAATGTTCCTCCGTTCATATGTAATTATTTTCGCAAATACTCTAAGCTATTCTAGTTTACTCTCTGAGACAATAATTATAACTTTATAATCATAACTTTTTATAATTATATGCATGATGCATTGTTTTATTGCCAAAATATTTTCTGAAAAATACAGAAATTTATTAATATTATTATTTTATACGGGTTATCATGTTTTTCGTTTAATTTAACTAACATTAACATTTACATGAATTAAATTTTAGTTCATTTACAAGTTTACAAAAATTTCTTAGAATTTTTTAATGTGAGAAGAATGTTTTATTTTTAATCTAATAAATATCCTCATTGTATCTTACTCTTTTATAATAAACAATTAAATTATGATATTTTTGTGTTTGAAAACAATTTTATTATATATATAAAACAATTTTATTATAATTATAAATTATTTTTTCCATTCCTCATTTGTGAGGAAGATATTCAAATGAATATTTATAATCTTAAATCCAACCTGAGTAAAGGATCCAACCTGATGTCCGGATTACTCCCTCGCCGTTTTTCATTTATGTTTTGCCTTATTTCTTAAACATTCGACTGCAAAAAAGACAAGGTCATATGTTGTGTCAGACCTAAAATTTAGTCTAAAATTTTTAATTCAACAAGAAAAAAATCTTATATAAATCTAGTTTCTTGTATTTTAATCCTTAAACTATTTTCTTTTAAATTTCTAAATAGAGGTAGTCTAATCAGCTTGCAATTATTAATATTATCGTAGTAAACTTAGAATCGAATCAAACATACTGTAAAATTTAAATATGTAGACGACATTATATTTGTAAAGGAAAATTTTTACTTCTCTTCAACTTATTAATAAATATTCAACTATCTATCCATCAGTTGCTAGGATTAATAATTTTTTTAATGAAAATAGCGCATATGATAATAGTTTATATTCAAAGCATCCTCTTATTTCATTAATGTATTCACTCATATTGAATACATTTTATGATATATAAGCAACTCTGAAAATTGATGTAAGTAATTGGTATTCATAAAGAATTGTTAGATTATTTCAGGTAATCTATTTTATCGACATATACAATAATAATTTCTGTAAAACTGCTTGAAATTGAGTAAAAATATATTTTAATACTGACACATAAAGAACATATACAATATTTCTATTTTCGTGGTAAAATATCTCACAGGTTATATATATATATATATATATATATATATATATACTGAGCATACTTTCAAGGCAGAATTTATTCTTTTATCGTATTAATATTGGTTACATAAGCATCTTATTTATTTTCTTCTTTTTAACGCAATTAATGTCTTTTAGCTAAGCCTTTGAGACTTCCATAGCACTGTAGTCTAGACATTGTACGAAACAAACGTTATCAACAGTTATTATGGATTAACTACAGCTTCCTGTTCAGGAAATATGCTTATCGTAATATGAAAGGAATATGTTATGTAATGGACCTTTTTTCTTCCTTGTTTTATTTATTCATAATCCTATTGGTGTTTTGGATAAGCCAACTCGTTTAATGTAGAAAAATATCAATTCATAAAGCAAGAACAATGCTTATGAAATTACTTACTTTATATATCGTAAATATTCTTACAGTTTGAAAATATTCCTTATGACTTTCCAAAAAATAATTATCCATATATCTACTTTTACTTTGAAATTTCGTAATTTCCTTTTTACACGCTTTCTTGTTTAAATTACTTACTGTAGCAAAGTTAATTTAAACGGTTATTTAAAAGCAAATTGTTTTTCTTTTCTTTAACAATGAACTTCTAAGCTTTTTCTCATTGAAAGCGATTATTTTTGTAAATTTTTAAAACTGCTTATACTTATAAGGCTTATACATATTTTTACAAACTGTTTTATGATTAAACATATTGTAGAAAATTATTTTATATTCATGCACATATAAGTTTTTTCCAAACGTACTTATATGCTTCAAATAATTGTTTCTCACTTAAAAGGTTTTTCTCTTTACAGAAAATCTTTTGTACATTAACAAAAGTTTAATAAACATATGACACAGAAAAGAACTAAAAATACTAAAAAAAATTAATATAATTATATTTTTACCTCACAAACTAATTTGTTTGGCTAACTATATCTTACATCATCATTTTGTAATCTGAGAATGGAGCATCAAATTATTCTTAGAATTTCTTAGTATTTAAAATTTCTAATAAATATCATCTTTAATTATTTCTTTACATTTTAAAACATATTTTAAAATATAAGGAACACAATACTGTTTTACTTATATATATTTTTATAGTTCTTTAATATTGGAAATTTCATAACTGCAACAGTAACATAAAATTATCTGCTTAAATATATATTTCAATCAGAATCATTCAAATTTCTTTATCTAAAAGACATTTGAAAATAGAAACTTAATTCACTACCTATACATTATTTATTTCGAAAAAATCATACGTTACAGTAAAAATACGTAAAAAATTAATTTAAAAGAAAAAAAAAAGTCTTATATATACTCCTGGATTAAAAAATAAGTGAAACAAATTTTGCAAAAACAGTAAAACAAGAATAAGTTCCAGAACAAGACATTTCAATTGCAACTATATTTCAAATCCATATTCCTTGACTGGTTTTCTGAATACGTACAAAACAAAATA
Source organism: Nephila pilipes (assembly GCA_019974015.1). Taxonomy (NCBI): domain Eukaryota; kingdom Metazoa; phylum Arthropoda; class Arachnida; order Araneae; family Nephilidae; genus Nephila; species Nephila pilipes. The sequence continues at coordinate 108,519 of BMAW01085825.1, forward strand.
CTCTAAGCCTATAATGGTGGAATATATGAGTGCTTGGGATTTTTGTTCATCTTGATCAATATATGGTGGTGAGGGAAATCCATACAAAACATTTTTTTTCTTTCTTAAGCTCACGATGAGAATTTCTTGACATTTCTTACTGAAGCAAACAAACCCCAATCCATCTTTTCAAAATGGATTCGCTAAGTCATCTCATGTGAGTAGTTTCTTTCTTTACTTTTTTAAAAAGGAAATACACTTTCCCCTGTACAGATTATTGTACAAGTTTTCATAAATATTCACATCTAGAGCTTTTACAGTAAGCAGAGTAAACTGTTTCTCTATGTATTTTTCGTTGTCAGAAAAAGATAAATGCCAACAAAAGTCAACTATGTTGCCTTGTAAAATGCTGAAATTCAGTAATTTTCTTAAGAAATAGTTTAATTTCCAACATCAATATCTTACATTTAGAAAAATAAAGCATTCATAATGTATAAAAGGTACCTTCTCATTGTATGTGTACTTTTGAAAATAATTAGCAGTTGGAAACTTTTTGATACATTTTATTTATCTAATTTAAAACATGTATTATAAGATAATATATAAAATATAATATAATAAAAATTATTGCATAAACTAATAATGAAATATGAGTTTCTATTTTTGCTTAGTAAATTACTTAAATAATCAAAAATTGAAACCAGAATTTGTGGAAAACTTGTAATTTTTTTGAGTATCAAAATTTTATTTGTAACAATGATATTTTATTCCCAATCCTAGTTTTGCTATTTGGTTATAAATTAAAAATGATTCTTAGCTGAATAAATAACGTATAAATTTAATTAATAATTTTTTTAAATTTGTTTTTTATCTGCTTTTAGCTCCTAATAGAATTTCTTCTTACTCACTCAGTCTTACACAGTCTTTCTTTTATCTGTTTCAATTTTTTTGTTTTGAATTTAACTGCTATATATATAAATATTAATTATTTTTATTTAAAATTTTCTATTCTAAAATGAATCGATACATAAAACCAGAAAAAACTTTCTAATGCCTTTCATTTCGCCTAGTTTTTATTCCATTTCAGTTAATCGAAAATTTGGAATAGTTTTTGGAATCAAGGGAAAAAAACAGAAACATATACAGATTATTACATTCACAATTTTCTTGATGTCTGATTGAATTTTACAATAAATTCAGTTATGTGATTACTTTATGCTGACTTTAGTAGGTATTTGCATATGCATTAAATAGTCAAAATTAATATTGCAACAAAGGTAACAACTCAAAATAGATAAAGAAAAATTAAAAGCAAAATGGAAATAATATTTATCTCACATACTTTGCTATATTTCCCTTGCAATTAACATTCTTTCTCTCTATCTCAAATTAACACTATTTTTTTTAACAAGATTTCGAAATTTATAGATCATTCGTTACATGTAGAATACAGAACAACGTTTTTTTCTGAATAAAGAGTAAAATATTTCTCCAAATTATATGGAATTCTTTGATTTTATGTAATCAAATTTTAGTAAATATAATTATACATATATTATTTTAAAGCAAATACTGCACGTACGGTTATTGTTTATGTTCAAATATTTGATTTCAAAACGTATTTGCACTGCAGCTAGAAGACAATAATAACAAGAGGGATTTCGTAAATTACACTCACACACACACACACACACACACACACACACACACACACACACATATATATATATATATATTTAATATGCGTTTTAAGAACGCATTCTATTTTATACATTTTAATTAACTACTGTATAATTTTAATTGGTAATAATTATTCTTTATTATTATCCATTACTTATTTTTAAAATAATCGAATATTCCTTCTCTTAAATAAAGCAAATAAATAATATATTTCACAGCAAATTTGTAGATCATTGTTAAAAAAGTAAAAATAAAAATACAAATCTTATCCGAAAAATTGTGGTATTACAGACTGAGAATTTATCCATTGAACCATTTCATTTACATATTTAACCTGTAGAAATTTGCATAGAACATTATGGCAGCTTAAAAAATATATACTCAGAAACTTTTTATGAAGATTTCTAATAGTCACAAAATATTAATATTTATGTTACTCAACTTAAATGAAAATTCAACAAACAATTATTAAAGTTAGGAGATTTTTATTTAAATTTTTTCCGAAACCATTATTAATTTTTGAGAGTATTTAATCCAAATTTTTATAAAAGTATTTTGAATATAGTATATTTTCATTTGATAACCTAGTCAATAATATGAAATATTCTATTTTTAGAGTACTTGGAATAAAATTTCAATATTCCAAACAGAATAAAAACAAAATATTGTCATTTTAAGTTATTGAAAAGTACTAGACTAACAAAATTTATTTCTAAAACATCGAAATCATTTTCTTTTACACTTAATAGAGAAAATACAGACATTCATAGTTCAATATTTGCGTATTAAAAAAGTTATGTTAAATATTAAAATTTCCGCAATGCTTGAGTATATGTTAATTTTGCAAATATTTACTCTTCTATATGTTTCATCCAATAGTTTGTTGTATTGAATTACTTATTGTATGATTTTTTTTAATATTAGGGAAGTCAGATTTCTGTAAATGAAACCAACTGTCCATGTTGCAATGAAATTAAATTGACAATAACAAAATGCATTTTTTGCTAAAAAAAATAATATTTAATTACTTAAGCTTCATTTAAACTAAATTGCACTAATTCATTAATTTTAGAGCAATATCAAATTAAAACTATACACATTTCAATTAACTAATCAATACTACTACTTATATAACGGGTGTTCACTAGCATTTTTTATTAACTAACCTCTGAGACAATTTTACTTCGGAGTTAGATACGAGAAATTCGTTAGTGAAATTTGGTTCATTAGCCAAAATAAGAAAAGGAAATGTATGAAATTTAATGGCACTTAATCCTTATAAATATATTATACCAAATTCAAGGTGAAAGTCTTGTGAAAGAACTGTTATATATTATTACATAAATTTATTATATATTAGGAAATAAAGAATAGATAAGAGGAGATAAATTAGTTGGGGCGTTTCATTAAAATTTTAAATTAGTTTGAGCAATTATGAGGGGATATGCTGGGAGTGTATACCTGTCTCGAATCTTTCACTTGAAATATTTTGGAATTTGATTCAGGGAATTCGAGTAGATATCTTGTACAATTACAATGATAAGTAGAATTTTTCATAAATGTTCTTGGATAAGGGCGCGATTAGTTAACCTTTTTACATTACTAGTCTATTTTGGTATTATTTACTCAAAGTCTAAATAGATATATTAAAGATTATTGCTTGAATAACATTGAGTAATTATATATGTTAATATCAACGAAGACAAACTATTCAATTTGAAGCTTAGTAGAATGAGATATATTAATTGCAATTTAACTCGAAATCAACATCATTTACTAAGATATAATCAGATTTTTCTCTACTATTCAATGACTTTCGTTGAGAAATCCGGAATGAATAAAATGGAAAGTGGCAATTTTACACATTATCTTTTCAATATTTCAAACTATAACAAAAATTGTTTCTTTTTACATTTTTTAAGATTTAGGATTTGATTCCGTAAGATTTTTCGATAATCTTGTTATTCTCAAAAGTATGGTGGCCAATATTGCCATTTATAAGTATGTGAGTCTCAAGTTGTGTACCTACATATAATTCATCGATTTGAGAAATTCTATTTAATCTGAAATTTCTGATATTACAATAAAAACGTTTAGAATTGTACATAGATATTGCGTTTTAAATGATTTTCAAATGTCTTTAATTGTGAAGAAATAAAAGAATTTCGAGAAGTATGTGTCATGAAGAAAGTACACATTTTTAATAAAAATATATCAGACATCAATCAATTTCAAATAAAATATCATTTTTAAAATTATTTTCAACAACTAATGCAATTTGTTTACAAATTAATCATATTGTTTTCTTAGATTATTGGCATATTTGATTATACGGTTCACAATCGCGAATAGTATATTTCATTTTTTTAATACCTTTCAATATTAATTCCTAGAATTACCTCATTGCTGCCGAGAAAAATCTAAATAATTTATTTCCTTTTAAAACCCTATAACAGATTTAATAAATTATATATAACTTTTAATTAATTTTTCTAAAATTTTGTTTTACATAAATCATAATAGGAGGTATGATGTTCTGTAGATACTTAATAAATTTAGATTCTGAATTTTGTGCATTATTTTCAATCCCTGACGTCAAAGAATTATATTTTTTTAAGTTTAGACATTTTATTTTTGCATTTTACGTCTATATGTAAACCAAATTTTATCATAACCCTATGCAAAAACACACATTCCAACATATCAAATTAAATCATTATTTAATCAATAACTATCAAACTGTCATAATACAATATTATTTTCCAATAATAGTAAATTTAAAGTAAACTAAACAAAAAAAGAATTTTTTTTTCAGTACCATAATATCAAATTTCAGTCACTTGTTCCACTTACAAAGTTATTCTTAAACATTTCTCCCTCTCTCTAAAATCCAAAACTTACATTATACCTCTAATTCTCGAGGGCAGAACGATGTAATTGAAAATAGTGAGGTGGGAATACTTTAAAAGGTAAACCTATAGGGCTTAGTCCTAGAGATAACTAAAATTTCTCACAGCAAAAAGGGATTTTAAGAGTAAAGAAACATTTCGCTACGACTTTCACTCATATTATTACGACTATATTACGAAAAAATAATTATAGTTAAAGAGATAACGAATTATTAAAAATCATTTTATTGTATTATAGTTTCATTTTTAAAAGGAATATTGCAATTCTTTAAGTAATATTTGCCTAAAATATAGTTATTTAAGCTATTAAAATTTTGTTCTATGGTAAGAAAAGACTAATTGTAATTATTATACATTAGAAAATCATTTTAAAGATTTAGAAATATCATTAAAAAATAACATTTGCCTTCCATTTTTGTTTTTCTGAAGTACAAAATCCTTGATTTTTGTGACACACTTTGAATTAAAGAAGTAAAGTAATGAACTCATCTATGGTGTCAATAAATGTTAATTATGGAAATATGCTATTTTTATTACAACTATATTTATCTTTTCTAACAATTGCTTCGAATGCTGGTATCAAAAATACAAGCAAATGATGTTTAAATATTGTTTCCTATATTGATACCAATATTTTAAGACAAATATTTTAAGTTAAAAAAAATATGCTTAGATACTAAATTACTTTCCAAAGACAAGAATAGTTCATGCTTTAAATATTTTTTCTAGTTTAGAACACACGAAATTCATTCCGATGAAAAATTACTAAACCATGATATTTTTTTTTCTTAATTTCAGATTTAAAATTGTAGGAAAGTGTTTATTATGAGATATTTAAATATTATTTTACTCCGGATATTTTTTTTATAATTCAATTCTGAAATATTCAAAATTCTAAAGAAATATTTCTATTATTACATTTCTTACATCTCTCTTAAAAGAAGTTTGAACACTATAACTAGAAAATACAACTTTTTATAGTTTTCCTCAAAATATTACACATTATTATTTTCAAAATGAAAAGAAAAATAGTGTTGTGAATGCTTTTTAAGATGTAGATGGATAAATAGTTGCTTCTTATAGTTTCTAATGTTTTTCACTATACTATCCAATCTCGAATCAATTCTTGAATAATTCACATTTTATACACGAATCTCTAAAAATGACAATTCATCATACAGAAGAAAAATTGTAATATGCTTGTAATTTGTTTTGATTCATACAGAAAGCTCCATTTAAAATAATATACCATCAACTAAAGTAATAATATTTATTGATAACCTTATGGAGATTTTCATTTTATTTAACTGCTTTTATATCTGCCCCTCATGCAGGTGACACACATGGTATTTTTGAGCCTTGGTGAAAAGATAGTGAATATAACTTTATCCACCCTAATTCAACATTGAAGATAATAATTTTATTTCCGTTCTGTCTTTTTTTTCCTTGGTGTGTTTTGACATACTAGGGTTTAGAGAATTTCTCACCCTCCAGCATCATGCAAAAGCAAAGGCAGCGCAATTTTGTCTTATTGTAGAATTCAACCTGCTTTGAAACATTAATTGCTAATTCTAGATGTAAATAACACATCGTTTTAATTTATTCTACCAAATCATTAAAAGGAATAGTATTACTTATTGTTATGGGGATTTCCTTACGAATTAATAAGTCCATCAAACTATTCATTATAAACAGCATTGTAGAATGATAACAATTAAATATTTAGTGTCTCTCTAAATAATAATTTACTTGATTGCATGTAATTTTGGTAACTTACGAGAAAATAGAAATGCTTAAAATGAATCTTAATTATATCGTTAGTCGTAATCATTTATCAAATAACTAGAGAATATTGTCTTTTAATGAAAAGGAAAATGTTATTTTCCCTTCTTATTCATGTAAGTATTTTTAACACAATATTACATCATTTTCAAAACAACGTTTCAATCTAAAATTGCAGACTCATAATTTAAATGTCCAATACCAATATAAGAATAAACGTTCAAATCGCAAAATCCTAATGTTTCGCAATAATCATATTCTGTAAGTCACATGCACCGAAACAGATGTGTAATTTGCAAGGAAATATTGAAAACTTTGATACACATTTTCAATGACGCGTGATACAAAGAATAGGATTTTTACGAAAAACTCATTTTAAAAGGAATTATTTAATTCCAGGAATGGTATAATTAGTGAAGCAAAACTGTTTTATTTATGAATAAAAGATTTTAAATTCTTGTCTACAGTTCTGAACCTGGAGCTATTCCACCTTGTTTAGGTATTTAAATAACATTTGAATACGAAATGGTGCATTAGTTTGGAATTATTTAAGCTGTAAATTTGTAATTAAGTACGTTAGAACATGCCTTGTTGAATTCGCTGACATGGCGCTTAGGTTCTGTATGTGTGAGTGAAGCTTTAATTTAGTGCAGTATGAAAGGTAATCATGAAAGTCTTGGGCCGTGTATTCTTCATCATTGTTCCATAACCGAAGTTTATTGCCCATTATTCACATCCTCTCTGAGCTTAAGTATATTTCTTGAAGTCATTTCGGTTCACATTCCATTTCAGGTTTGGAAGGTTAGTTTATAGCGTATATTTCGATGAAAACAAATTTGCAATTGGTATATACTTTGTAGTAATATGTTTTATTTTAGCATAACTATAATAATCTATTTTGTTATTCATTATAAATATTTGTTTTCTGGATGTTTATCTACCATAAAAATGTTATATTACCATATGCAGATTATATCAAATTTTGATAAAAGTAATAGTATTCTTCATAAATATTTAATAATAATGCTTCATTGCTCAAAATAGACACTAAAGTGTATGAAATAATGTTGATTACTCAGTTAATCTTTAAATGTCCACTACAAATGCATGTCTGAAATAAAGTTTATATTACAAAGTAATTATAACAGCATAGTTCTTCATGAAATTGGTATTTGCCAATCTGAGTGTAAGAGATATAATTAATTAATTACTTAGAAATGATAAGAAATATTATCTAAAAACAGTTTATTGCATAAAATCTTCACTATCTTCAATAAGTTCTAATGTATCTTTACTAAGATTCTGTATACACTTTAGTTAAAATATATTGATTTTTCTAGTAGCTTTACAGCATTTCCCACAAAAGCATTGTCACTGATCCCATTGAATAAGGTGTTTAACCACATTATGTTACAATGTAATTCTCTTAGGATTTAAACATTGTTCACGTACTAAAAAGTATAACTGCTCCTTAATCGTAAAGTATTATTATTCTCCATTTTCAATACTAATTGAGAAAAAAATAGCAAATCAATAAACATGTAATGAAAGCCTTATTTCCTGCACGGTGTTATAGAAATCTGTAACTATTATGATATTTTTGAAATTGCAGCTTGATTTTAAAAACGTTAATATTACAGAATTTTAAAGAGAAAATGCGGCTCTAATACGCTAATTATTTAGACGTTCTTTTTATACATAATAGCACAAATTGTATTGGAACATATATAAAATGCATGTTACTGAGAAAAATTATTGAGTAAGTTAAAGTTTATTTATAAATTATTATAATTATTGAAAATGTATTAGCGAGACTTGTAGAAAAAAGCAGCAATTACTGTAAAAGTAGATGAATATACAATATGACTTACGAATGTTAATTTAAAACAATATATTACACAATTTGATTAATTAATAAATATTCTTATATTTCTATGTATGAATAAACATGTGAAATTACTTAGTAAGGTTTACTCTTGTGTTTATTACGTCATTTTATGATTTTATTATTTTAATAATGTCGAAAGGAAAAATGGCTAATTTAACAAGAGAAATTACAAATTTTAATATCACACGCTATATTAAAATTAGTTATTTCTAATACTAACTTAGTAATAATACTAATTTAGCCATTGATACTTATTTAGCCTTTGTTATTTGCAACTTAGTTACTTATACTAACTAATAATACTAACTTAGCCTTTAATATTGAATACGATAAATTGAGTAAAAGCTTAGATTAATATAGTACCTTTAATCTAAATTGCTTTTTTATAAGAAGTGTAGCCTATTCAAATTGATTTTTACTTCTAATATTGATATGAAATTGAGACCTGTAATTGAATGAAATTATGATTAAAATCATTATATTATTTTTAGGAATCTCCTACATGAATTATGTACATTATCTCCATAAATTGTTGAATAGAATGTATTTTTGTTCTTTGCAACTGTCATATCCATCGTATTTTTGTGAAAATAACCATTCTTAAATATGTTCCAAATTTCTCCAAATGTGAATGAGTTTTTTGCGACTGCTTGAGCTTCATTACCTTCTTAATCTTTTAGTGAGTGTGTGTATAGTCCAAAAACTGAATTTGTCAAGTGATAATACATTTATTTCATAAGAGCATTTTAAAGGAAAGGCTCATAAACAACATGACCATTAACATTTGTAATCAGTCATTGATTCTTCGAATTCTAATTCCTCTAAATAATGATTTATTGGGACTGCGGCAGTCAAAATTAGTTACATCTTAAGTTTCTCTTGTCCGTCATAGTAGTAAATCGAATGAGATAACAGCTCATGATTCCTCTAAATTTCGTGAACATTCTTTATATTTATTGGGTCTATTACCAATAAATATATATTTCAGCTCTATAATAATGTTTATTTAAAGGCAATTTATCCATTGTAATTAACCAATATTTTACTTTAAAGGTTGAGTAACATGAATTACTTTATTTTCTATAAAATTGCGTTCTTAAAGAACGAAAATTTTCAAACTTACAGTATATTCTGTTGGAAGACATTTATCAGTAATAGCCTAGTGGTCATAGTGGCTAACACTCTGCTGACGTTACTTTCGACGAGTTCAGTGTTTGAACCTGGTGCCACTTTAGATCTGGCTGATACACGTTAGAGGCTCTAAATTCTTCTATTCATGTAGTGGGTGAATGGAAAGATATGAATGGAAATGTCAACTCAGGATGTCGTACTCATCACTCGACCAAGGTTCAAAATTTCGAGGTTCATCGTCAATAAAGCTTTGAAGTGCGATGATAATAAACAATCATTGTTTAAATTCCAATTTTATGTTTTATATTGTATGGAATTTAATTCAAAAAGTAAATGATTTTTGATACACATTTATCAAATATATACTGTGAATTAATATCCTTAAATCGTTTCATTCAATCTGATTAATGTGCGTTAATGTTATTCAGGAAGCAGATCCATAATACAGCAAGAAATCCGAGGCACTAAGAGGTCTAATGTACTCATCAAAGAAAATGTTTTATATGATGTGTAGTTGAGAGAAACCATTCATCATCAAACATTTTAAAGACATATGTCCTATCGTTTGTGAAAAAGAGGACTTTCCATGGAATGAGATGGTGCCACATTTCAAATAATGCAATTGGTTATAATAATTACCATGGGTTTTTTTCCCTCAGCCAAGAGGTTCTTTGTTTATTTAATAATAAATTTCTGCTTAAATATACAATGTTTTTTCTAATCTTTTGATTGCATTTACTTATAATTTGCAATAATACTCTGAAAAACGTGACCGGTTATAAAAAATGAATCAAATATGATTACCATCTCATTTTTTTTTTTTTTCATATCTTACATATCAAGAAGAAAGCCCTATTTTTTGTATAAGTTAAATAATTAAGTCATGTTACTTTCCTACACAATACACATCATGATGATTTAATTAAATTTCTAAAAAATCAAATAAAATAGTTAATTAATATAAGATTATTAAAGGGGAGTTAAGACAATGGGTGAATAATGGATAAATATTGTGAATTTTATTCAAAAAAATTAAATTCACAGATTGAACGAATTCACCAAAGAAAATGTTTGAAATATTTTTTTTTAATTATTTTCTACTAAAAAAATTAATATACAGTCCATGGTCAATTTAATCATGCTGAATGCCAAAACGCAATTCTTAGATATTATACCTTTTCAAATTAAATCCTTCTATTTTCCTTCTATCCTTCTAATTTATCTTCAAAATTGCAATATTTTTAAAGATAATTTAAAATCTAAGAGACTTATAACTATATACACATAAATATACTCTTACTTAGAAAATATTATGTCTAAAGAAAATTACAATCACTGTAGAATAATTATAGACCTTACGGTGACATCTTCTGACCATTCAATTTTGGTTTTAAATTTAAATGTATTCCCACAACCAAAATCTATATTAAAGTTTATGGATATATAGGGAGGTCAAAAGAAAAAAAATTCATCTGAAAAAAGAGGAATGACCCAACTTGGAATGAACAGAATTGAAGAATTATTTTTAGGTATTAAAAATATTAAATATTTATTAATTTTCAAACTGTGATGTGGTATGATATGTTGATAACTTGATTTTATTTTCGTGCACTGTATAGGGTGTGTAAATAATACTACAATGTTAATAAATCTTCAAAAATCATCTACAGGTAATTTTTACTGAAGAAAAATATTTAGCTGATTAGTGAACGACTTCAAGATTTTAAACAAAATGAAAGGAATATAGTGATTTTTTCCGTAGAGAGACTGATTATGTTTTAATAATATATCCAATTACTAAACTTTTAATATAGTATTTGTTGAAATATTAGTTTAAATCATTTTTTAAATTGCAACATGTTTGATTTTAAAATTGAAGTTAATTTCTCTCTCTCTCTCTCTCTGTATATATATATATATATAAAGGTATTCCCTACAGTCGTCGGTGATTTGTGTCCCCGTACCCTCAACGATATTTATCATATTTCTCGCAATAATTGAGAATATTTTATAAGGTATCTGATAAAAGCCACGAAAATTTGGATGACGAAATGAGATTAAGGGGAAGCTACTCAGAAGCGGAAATGACTAAATATGTCATTGTAACACCCAAGACTGTGTGTACTTTTAAAAAAAATGTTTCAGGACACTAGATCCATATCAAAACGTCTTCGGCTAGGTCGATCAAGATCAACAATGTAAAATGACGTTCGTTATTTAGCACTTTTATCTTGAGAACGCTGGACTGCTATAGTTTCATAGCTCTGACATGGGCTGTATGCAGCCTTTCAAATCCACGTTTTATGGATTAGAACTTTCAAGAAGCATCAGAAGAAGTATCTGTGTGGCATAAGACCACTGTTTGCGTCCTTTCCTGCAGCACACAAGGAAGCATATATTACATATTGTAGACAACATGCACTTTGATCAGACTTCAGTGGAAAAACATACTTTTTACAGCTGACTCGATGTTAAGCCTGGGAATGAGTATCGGTATTTTTGAGACACGGATTCACTCCAGCAACCAAACAAAAAATAAAACTCTAGGTTACTTCCTGCGAAGAAGTTTAAGATTGACTCATTGACCTGAAAAGTTATGGAATCGAATTTTTATATCCCACTAGTGTCAAACTCAGGGATTTCTTAGAAAAGTATAAGTGATCACGAATAATATTAGAGGGAGTCACCCATTTCCGTTCTAATACTTTAATTACTTCTTACAATGATAATATTTATACTTCCCTCATATTTCCCCAAAGAAGCTATCTTGAAAAATAAGGAACACGATAAGCAAGAAATAAAACAAGTACATTTACAGATAGGTCACAGAAATGAGTCTATTCTGCTTATTATGTTCATTGTTATACAATAATCATATTTGTAATCATATAATTATTTCTATTTATTAGAATTTTATATAAATATGAATCTAACAATTACTCTTTAGAGTATAGTTACGTCATAAAACTTTATACAAGGACTTTAAACATATATTTTCATCAACTTTAGATGTACTAGTATAAAAGATAAATATTTAAAGGAAAAAGGGAAATGACTTTAAATTTAAGAATTAAACTTAGTATTGAAAAATTGTTTGATTCAACTTAAAGAATTATGTGAAACAGCGTATGAAATAAGATATATGTCTTACAAACCATGAATGGCAATTAAAATAAGTTTAAGTCTTTCAAAATAAATATAAAATGAATAATTTATTTGTATGATGAACATATTTCTGATATATGAATGACAGTATAACATTAGACGCTATATTCTAGTTCTTAACATTATGTAAATAATTAATATAATAATGTGAATAAATTTAAAGATGAACACAGAGAGGCAATAAAAAACTTTATCCCATCCCGCGATTGTATTATACAGAGTTAAATATCTTAAATATTCCCTCAAAGCATATAAAAAATACTGAAATTATGTAGTTTTCATTCTAACAGCCTTAAAATGCTTTTTATTTATTCAAACATTCTTTTATCTGAATTATTTATTTTAACCACATTTGGTACAAATCCCGATAACATATAAGTATTGTTGACTACAAAGTACCATATTTCTTAGAAACAAACAAGAATTTATCAAGGTTGGATTTCAATGTTAATGCATTAAAATATTTCTGAGTAGTGGTAATATTCTCTTGCTCAAAATGTCAATTGTAATTTATTCATGTATTTATCATTTTAATATGACAGTAATATTCTTTTCAGATATTGCATTCATATCACCAATTTCATTATTAATTAGAATTTTTGTTTGGTTTTCAAGAGTTAAATGGTAAATTTATACGAAATATTCTCATGCATAATACTAGTAAATTACTAAAGGAATGAATATGAGATGTGCTTTCGTTAAATAAATATGTCAAAACTCTAAATCTCATATATCCATGTGCTTACATTTTTTTAGATAAATTACTCCTGTCTGACGAAATAATTGTTAATTTTTTTTTCTTAATGTTAAAAAAATAACTGTAAAGCCGTTTTGGGTCCTTTATGAATGCCACTCATTGAAATTACAGGCCACACAAATTTAGAACTTCTGTTTAAAATTTCAAAGAGTAAACCAATTTAATTTTAAAATAATTTTGAATATTTTACTATATTTAGGTTAGATATTTTTAATTACATATTTCTTTACATTTGAATATGTCATTTGAAAAGATGTCCTCAACAATTTCTTCACTAATTTACATTTGAGTGATTTTTTTGTCTCTTATCATTGACTTTTGCTTCATACATGAAATCAAGGCATGTTACAATCATTAAAGTATCCTAAGTGAATCTTATTCCAATTATTTTCAAGCGGGTCATCTACTAAAGCATGGCTTTCAGATCCACAGCAATTCGAACTATGACTATCTCTCATGTCTTCTATCGAACCAACTACAAGGCACCAAGAAACTCTTCCAATGTATTCCAGCAAATGACAAGACATCAGATGAACTCATTGCAGAAATGAAAATGGATAAAAATGTATGTTTTTGTCAGTTAAAACGAACTTTATATGTAACAGAAGCAGATTTCTTTTTTATATATAAAAAGGATTATAACAGATAGGAAAAAATATTTTACCACTGCATCCTTTAGAACCATAAGCAATTATGCTGGAATTTTTCCATCATGTGTAATTTCCATTAAATGTATATATTCGTACTTTACAGCTTTGTCACCAATACTGTTTTTTGAATAATATATGAAGAAGTCGCGGCATCCGAAATTCACCGTGGTGGCATATGATTCGGCTGGATCAACAAAGTTTACACTTCAAAGAAAGTCATGACATGACAACGTTTTGCACTAACTCACCCTCTCTGATATTCAGACGTAATATTAACATCCTATGGAGTATCCTATTTTTCTTCAAAACTAGATTAGTGCTTTTAAATGTGTACAATAAATTACATTCCAAAAAGTTAAAAAAGAGAATGTTTCGTTACGTTTATAATGATTTTCTGGTTTCGGAAGTATTTTGAAATTTTTTTTAAACATACAAAATATACAATTACGTTACTAATTTCAAAAACGGGAATCGGTGTACTCTTTTTTTTTTTTTTTTTTTTTTGAAAAAGGCCAAAGAGTATTTTACTTTTTTATAGGAGTGGGTAGTAGGCTAAAGGCTAAAGTCTATGATTTAAACTTACTCAAATACCAGTACTGGGTAAATTTAGATCATAGAATCTAGAAATAGCTGAGGAAATACTAGTAATTTTTACATGAAATTCCTGGATATGTTTTTGTAAATCTGTCTTATAAAGATTAAAAAAAATCCGTAAATGTTATTTTCATTTAAGGAAAATACTTTCATATTGTGATATTACCAGTAAATTATGATTATCGAGTAATAAAAGTATTTCAGCTTTACAAACGTTGCAGCAAATAAAATGTATACAAATTTAGCTATTAAGAGGAAATACTAATTATTTGAATTAGTTCATTGTATTTAAAAAATTTACTTAGAAAATCTAAGATTTCAGATATGGGTGTATTATAATATATTAAAATTGTTTAATTTGAATCATAATTTTTAACATTGTGTAGTTTTTTCGAATAACACTTTCTAAACAAATACTTTTTTTTCATACGAGCATAACGTAAATATTTTAAAAGATAAAGAAAGAAATGGAGACCCTAAAACCCTTTCTATTTTGTAAATAATTCGAGATAAAAACCAACATTTTTAAAAACAACGTTTTTATATGGTGGCAAAGTTTATTAAAAAGAATTATTGAAATATTAGTTAAAACTGGTCGCAAATATCTAAATATAGCATTGTTAGGCAAGTAAGAATGGTTCCCAAAATTACAGTGCTCTAACTTGATGGGAAGTTGGTTAAATTAATGATAGAAAATTTGATGACACACTGATACGCACACAAACAGACACACGCCAAGTGAAATACATAAAAACGTAAAAACTAACTAAAATTAATTAATTCATCCGGTAAATTAATGGTTGGAATGCAGTTTAACCCAACCACCCTTGGCGACAAGAATTATTTGGCAGTATTTTGCCAAATGTGGCTACCCTGTGTTCACGGATTTAACGCTCAGCCAAAAAAAAATCGCCAAGTTTGGTGCCAATTTTTGAAATTGCACCAAGTGGTTGAAATAAACTGCATTATTAAAGAAATTATTAGATAAAACTTGTCGCAAATGTCTAAATATTGCATTGTTAGGCGAGTACGAACGATTCCCAAAATTTCAAAGCTCTAGCTAGATGGGAAGTTGGTTAAATTAACGATCGAAAATTTGATGACACACACACCAAGTGAAATTCAGAAAAACGTTTTAAAATTCGATATAAAAACCAACGTTTATAAAAACAACGTTTTTATATGGTGGCAAAGTTTATTAGAGAAAATTATTGAAATATTAGTTAAAACTGTTAGTTATTTTTAACTTTAAAATTTACTTTAAAAGAGACATTTGTTAGAGTATTAAAAAATTCATAATACTCATAAAATCAAAACATGCATTTGAAAGTTTGTAAGTCATTCTATTAAAAAAGAATTGGAGCCAGAATTCAGAAAAAATTATTGTGATAAGATATGGCACCAAATAATGGAAACTTTCTTTCTTGCTAATGATTACTGACTAAAAGTCAGCAACCCTTACTATCTCAGAGATAGTAAAGGGGAGATAGTATCTCCCCTTTGTGAGTACAAAAGGTTTACGATTCCTCATGCGGCGTGGGGAGTGCCCGGTGCTCCCAGAGGGGGAAAGAAATCTTTTCCTCAATCCTATAAGCGCCGAGAGGAAAGAATATTTTGACTTATTAAAATTATTGAAATATTAGTTAAAACTTGTGTCAAACGTCTAAATATTGCATTGTTAGGCGAGTACGAACGATTCCCAAAATTTCAAAGCTCTAGCTTGATGGGAAGTTGGTTAAATTAACGATCGAAAATTTGATGACACACACACACACACTCACACACACACCAAGTGAAATTCAGAAAAACGTTGTAATAAAAATATTTGCATTTGTTAATTCAAGCTATATTAGACTTAACTACTTGTTTGCAGCTAAATATAAATGTTAATATTTATTTAAAATTGAATTAAAATAATCTGAAAGATGAATTAATAATGTATGACAATACATTAATAATGTATGACAACAAGCTTTTAGTAAGAAATAAATTACATAATGCAATTTATTTCTTACTAAATGCTGCTTTTCGTAAGTAACAATATAATTACATTTAAGCTGTAAAATAAATTAACACAAATTCATGCTATTTTGTAACATTTTAAAAATAATATTATAAATAGTAGTCATAAATTTTATTTTTTTATTTTATACCTTATTCTGATATACTTAAAAAACCCTTAATAGTCAAGAGGAAATTTCTTTCCCCTAAGAGCAATTACAATTCTCTTTTAATTGACATCTAGATTAACGAAGAAGGAATTCCATTAAGAAAAGTTAATCTATGAGAATAAATTACATCTTGCTAATTGAAATCATTTCTCATTCGGAAGAGATTTTTCCAACGATTTTCCTAATCCTCATGCATTGGATAGATGCCACCGAATTGTTATCAATGGAAATATATTTAGAAATTGATTTTTATTTCTCCACAATTGTGTTATTTCTTAATTAAGTAGGGGAAGTACTAAAAATAAGAAAAAAAATTCTTACAAAATGGGTAAAAGAATTACAGAATCAATGATACATTTGAAAGTGAAAAAATATGTATGTTTTACTTCTTGAAATTCTGCTTTCACTCAGTTCCAATGATGGTATATTAGTAAAAATAAATCACTTATTCTGTTAGTTGAATTAAAGCTATTTTGTCCCACGATATGTAAACAATTCATGTTTACAATCCGAAACAAATAAAAATACCGAAATTATTTATTCTAATGCCTCAGATGAATTCCATGTTAATCCATAGTTGTCAGCTTCAAATTACTTTAAGAAGGAAGTCCACAAGAATAAAGTAAAATTATTTTCGATATTGATCGAGGAAAATTATAGGACTTTTGTTTACTTCTTCAAGATTCCGAAGACAAAGGAAGTGAACATGTAAGTAGTTTCAAGCATAATAAATGAGTTATAAGAGGAGAAAATGTGTGAGGTAAATTATGGGCTGAAAATTGAGGAATTAAAGCTCATTTAACATATATTTCATTTATGTCACCTCTCTGTCAATAAATGAGCATGTAATTGTCTAAAATATATATTTGTATTCCCAGATTATGCTCAGAAACTAAAAAAAATACGGACTGTAACTTTGTAACTTAACCAGCAAATAAGTTACTTAATTACTATTAAAATATTCAAAAACATTTTTTTTTTGCATCATAACGATAGAAATATAAGTTATATGGTAGTATTATGGGAAACATAACTATTTACTTTGAGCATGTTGATCACACAGTTTTGTCATTTTATAAACAAATTAATAAAAAAACAGTACCAGTTAATTTCTTGCTAAAGTGAACTTATTATTTATGAGAGATTTCCTGATACATCAGAACTTAAGCTATCCCATTAAATGTTAGTATCAAAAAAATTAAAATGAAATCATTATAGCGAACTATTTTACTAGTTTGATGATGAATGCTTAAAAAAGCAATTCGAAAGTATTCGAAACACTTTAAGTAAAAACTGAACTATCTGAAAAAAGTGAATAATTAATTTGCAACAAATATTCAAGTTGTAACAATTAGGCAGTATGGTCTGCCTAATTGTTACAAGACTTTTTACTTTCTTCCTTTTTTTGAAAAATTAATAGAATCCGCTACACAGTTACAAATATATTTTGAAATACTCTTTTAAGAAAGACAAATACCTTATAATTTATTTATACATTTCGGTACAATTGTCCTTCACACTCAATATTTTGCAATGAAGTGGGAAATCGAGAGAACTGGACCTAATAAGAACTGAACAAGACACACCCTACTCAGTACCACTAAAAAGTTACATTATAACTCTCTTAGTGTTATTGGATGCACTGTATGTGTGTTGAGTCTAATTATAAGTATATTTTTCATACAATAATTGACGTGATATTTTCTTAAGCATCCCAGATACCAACTCATAAGCTACTTTACAATTAAAAGAAGATTAATGGCCAAATAAAGTTGTTGTTTGCTTGAGAATAATTATATTTTTACTAAAGTTGTAATTGATATAACAGCACTTAGATGATATAAATTTAGTTTTAATAGAAGTAAATATTCAATTTATCTATGCCTACATATTAGACCAATAATCGATTATGAATTAATTTGGTAAATATTATAAGGATTCAGGTCGTTATTGACACCTTGAGCTACTTTATCAATCTTTGACATTGAGTTGATAATGATTTTGATTGATACTTTTTATTTAAAAGGTAAAGTTATATTTGCCTATCCAAGTGAGAATAAGTTGAATAAGGGTATGAATTACTTTCATTCTTTAATTATCAAATACCATGTGCGTAAGTAATCTTTTTTAAGACACGAATTCCTTTATTTGAATAATATTCACTTTCTGAATAAAGAATTTATATTCGGTTTCATTTAACCTGTTTTTCCAAATAAAAATTTCTTCTCATAGTACACAGAGCCTCAAGGCCTTCTTCACAAACCAATACACAGCCTCACGGATAAGCGATGGGGAAAAGGGAGATTCAAGAGGTGTTCCATGACCCAATCATTTGTAAATTGCCCTTGCGAACTCAGTTGGAATTCCAGGAATTTGCAAATGGAGCTTGTAAAGAAGCCATGAAAAACGCATTTGTTAAATTGAAAAGAAATTGAATGCATCGCATTGCAAATGGTTCTCTCAGTCTCACGAGACTTGTTGCTGTATTCAACGTAGCTATAAAAAATATTTGTGTGTGTTATATTGCTTGGTTTCCTATTTGTATGCAAAAATAAATTGTCTATTCTTCGAAAATTAGAGTTGAATTGAAATATATTTACTACAAACCCAGAAACATTTTTGATCTAAATAGACCAAACGTATTCAAATTCAAAAAATGTTTTTCAGAATTATACTTAATATTATTTTATCCTTAAAGTTACTTAAGAATTTTAAATAGTGTTAATGTATTTTGATAAAAAAAAAACTGTTCATGTCAAAATTAATAATAATGGTTACACGCGTTTGTATTAATGTATATATTAAATGGGAAAAGTTTAATTTTGTGATTTATATTCCAAATTGAATTTTAAAACAAATAAATTATTTTTGATTATTTTGTTTTTAATTTGATTAATTAAAAGTTATAAAATAAATCATGAGTTTTTGAGGACCTCAGCATTTCTAAATGTAATATTAATATTTGGTATATTATGAAAATATAAGTGATATTGCTATATTATGAAAATATAAGTGATATTGCTATATTATGAAAATACATGTGATATATGCACTGTTTATTATTGTATTTTTATTTTAGAACAATTACAAATTTGTAGCAATGTTATACTTATTTTACATGCTTCACTGAATTTGAAACAAACGTCTAATTTTCTTTTTATATTCAGAAAATAAATATCGATTAAAATGTGCTTCAATATTTTAAAAAAGGAAACCAATTTATACATCATTACACATAAGCAAATAATATTTTACTCTTCACAAAAATAATGTAATAAATGTTACCACAAATTTCTGAAAAAAATACTTATCCTAAAATTTATGTACCATTTATAAAGAATTATATAATCACCAAAACAAAAGCTTAGATTTCAAATGTACTATTTCTAGGAATAATGCTCGTATTGATATCTGATGATTCCATTTCCGAAAGGAAGAAACAATTGAAGAAAAATAGAAAAAAAATTGAATAATGTATTTGAAAGACAATCCCTCAATAAAAAATCGTCAATCAGTAATAGCCTTACATATTTTAAAGCAAATTATAATAGCGAAAAAAAACTTGATTTCTATTTAATATTGAAATAATTACCTTTTGTATACATTTTAATTGTCTTGGTTTATACAAACAACATCAGTATATTTACAATTAACGATACAATTTTTATCCAATACCTCCGAATAAGATTTTGGGAAATCACTATTGATTTGTATTGATTTAACATGTTTAATAAAACTATAATACCTGTGTGACATTGGAATTAATAAATATATCTCTCCGAGTGTCTGTTCGTTTCTTTTTTTTCATTTTGAGATTACATTACTGCATGCAGGGAATTAGACCATGAAAGCAATATTTAAATTTTATTATTTTTTTGTGAAATGAATTTACTAATTTTTTGGTCATTTTGTGCTGGAATAAAAATAATGGTGATTTTTGGTCAGTTAACAATATTTCTAAATACACTAGTGCCCAAAGTTTATATATAACAAATAAAATGCAAACGATGTGAGTAAATATGAGCAAATGTTCTTAAAAATGTTATGGAGATTAATTTATTGAAGATAAGACTTTATAACCTTTTACGGAAAACATTTCAATTGTCTTCCTGAGTAAAACGCATGCACACATCGTAATATGTATGGATAAACTGGTTCACTCGGCATAAGTAGTTCGGATACTTTTCGTGCAATCCATGTGTGAAGGAAAATTTTTAATGATTATAAGTACAAATGATGGCACAAAGAAGAATACTGGACATACGAAAAGAGTAATCATTAGGAGGCATGAATCCCGACAGTTATAATCCGAAGTGTCTCGAATTTTGAATGTGTTCAGTGAGTAGTTATAAGACTGTAGCAGAGATTTAGTGTGATCACCAGTACCAAGTCAGCTAAGATTCCTAACCTTTGCCAAAATTGATACTTAGGAATAACTGCGCAATTTCAGAGGAACACATAAATTGATTCAGAGCTCACAGCTGTCAAAGGCGTATAAGTTTCCAAATAGACTGTTTACAAGATACCTTGTCATGTTGATATCTGTGATAGATGGCTAGCAATTGACATTCCCTTCTATCTACGCATAAATTATCTAGATTAAACAGGATTTCAGAACATCAGTATTGCTATTTGAAAGAGTTGACCAATGTGATGCCCTCTTTCAACAGCGAAACTCATTTTAATCGGAATGTTGATTATCATTAACTAACAATACGTCAAGAACATGAAACTAGTTTTCTCCTAAGAAACATCACGAAAAAGAACACTGTGGATACACTGTGTGTTTTACATGAAGGATAGCCATGGTGTGAGCACGCATCATGGTGGACGACTACTCACATTTCCATGTCTTTGATATGGAGCCTTCGGAGCCTAAAGTATACAAACGAATTTCTTAAGTCTTATACTTGTCTATCCCGACGTGTTGTCGTTCCTGGCTATGGATAATAATGCGTCACCGCACGTGCCTTGTCACCATGCGAGTCTGATTGTGTCGATTTCCTTGAAACGGAAAATATCCAACGCATACCGGGGCCTACTCATTCATTTGATCATAATCCTATACAGCATGAGTGGGATATCTTTGGAGACAGATTACAACTCTTCCCCCCTCGCATCAAGTACCTTTTTAGATCTGAAAAAAAGACTTCGTGATGTTTGGGATTCTTTGAACCTCAATGTTATAACATCAGGGATATGGGAAGTAGTTGTGCAGAATGCCAGTTTGTAAAATGTGACCACGGCCTTATTAAACTGTAGTATCATTTTGTTACTTCATTCTAAAGTGTGAGTTACTCATACAGCGACTTTTTCTTTAAAACTGCTTCTTTGGATAACAAAAGAGAATATTAGCGTATTTCGCATTGTTTCCTTATTTTATGTTTATTGCATGCATATTGCGTTTCCCGCCATTCTTACTTACATTTTATTTATTATTTACATGATTTTAATTGTGTCTAAATTTGTGACGTTTCTCCTTGAACCGCTTGCCTCCCTTTCAATTGCTATGCGGCAACAAGTTAGTTATCAAACTACAAGAACCTTCTGAATTTGTCGTAAAGTAGCACATTTGAATAATTTACTTATGCATGTGTAATGATATAAAAATTGCGAAAATGTACGCACCTGCGGATTTTGTACTTATATCATTGCAATTATCGGAAGGACACAGCAGAAGTAGTACAGGAGTATTTGTATAGTGATCCAATTACTGTACTCTGCTAATTATCTAAAGAGAATTCTCTTCCTGAACATTTACGAATTTCATTCCATTGCATCATTAGCTATTAATTTTGTAAATATTTGATCTAACTTCATTATTATTTTTTTTCCAGTGATATCCTCATGTAGACATTAATATATTTAATATGACAAATAAATTATGATGTTTTGAAATATTAAATTACCATAGTTCATTTGTAAATACTAATCTCAGCGAAACTGAAGTGAGTTACGTTCCTACGTTTCTACTTACTTCTTCACGTTTTTGATTACTAGTGTATCTGTACGATTTATGTTTCTTGTTTTACATGTATGTTTAACAAATGATGTGAAGTTAATATTTTAATGTATCCTCCTACTTCCGAAGATGAATTTTTGATATATTTGGAAGAACATCTTTTTATATTCATTATACTATAGAATATAGTTAAAAACTTAAAATATCATGTAAAATCAGAATAATTTTTTAAAAAAATAAATATTTTAGCTCAACAGATTT
Organism: Nephila pilipes; assembly: GCA_019974015.1. NCBI lineage: Eukaryota > Metazoa > Arthropoda > Arachnida > Araneae > Nephilidae > Nephila > Nephila pilipes. Next base: position 131,448 of record BMAW01085825.1, read on the forward strand.
ATAAAAATAGCAATAAAATGACACTAGTGCAAAACATCAAAACTGAGATTTAAATAAAGATACTTTAATTCTGTAAATTTTATTATGATAAATTGAATCTAATTCAGGATTTATGCCTCTCTCACAATTATAACCCTGATAACTAAATATGTATAGGAATTCGTACTTTAATATGCAGAAAACCGTAGAAATTTGTGATAATTTATGACTTTTATCAATAATAAAATGCAAAATAATAAAATTAGAACAATGGCAGGCAGTCAAATCCTAAATTCCTCTTCATAGAGTATTCCATGAAGATTTCAAAACATGATGTTCATATAATTTTTCAATATGATGTTTAGCACTAAAGCAAAATACGAAAATCTTGATTTTTAGAAAAAGCTAAGAGTACATATCAACCCTGAAAACCTACCTAATTAATTCAAAATTTAACATTAAAAGGCCCCTGATTTGTAAGCTACATTATTTGTATTACTTAAATAAGTTTTCTTTTTCTTCCTGATGGCCTTTAAAACTTTTCTACGCTTACATATAAAAGGTGTTGTATAACTCTTCGAATACCTAATTCGATTGTAATCCAACTTTTCGTATCTCTTTACATGGAAGTAGCCCGGTTTTAGATGTCCAGCTTATTTAAGACTTTTAACCAGTCTTGTATAATTGCATCATAGCACCCAATTTCAAAGTTTTCAAACAAATAAATACTTATTTTGATACTCTTTGTAATATTACATAATTAAAAGATTCTTTGGTATTTCGGGTGTGGGAGTAATCCTCTCGTATGCTGAAAGATATTTTAATGGCGATATTACGTAAAATATCAATGTAAAAATACATTAAAATTCCATTCCCGGTAGAAGAATGCTATTTCTAGTACTAAAAATTGACACAGACTATTATTAAAATGCTTATAACTCAAGTTGTATGTAAGATAGAAACAAAATTTAAACTTTTCTAGAAAGCTAAAAATTCCGGCTTTAATAATAGATTGTTCATAAAAATATCGACTTTTTCACCGAAATTCGAGTTTTAAAGGTAGGCGGATACCTTAACAGGACTATCTGTGCATCTTATTTTACATTTAGTAGATATGGAACTAATGAACAACCCCTTACTATTGTTTATGTCACCAAACCGATTGAGAAGTCACAGCAGCAGCTTATAGATTCCAGCCAATAATGCTGTAGGAATTATGCAACCCACTTAATGGTTAACTCTAATTTGTTTTAAAATGAATTTGAAAACTTGTTATAAATTTACATTCCCGAGCCAGAAGAAAATACTCAGAGATTAAGGTATATAGGATTTACAAATTTTACAAATTAGAAATTTCAATATATATATGTATAAGAAACGCACTTATCCATGTAGGGAAGTAAAAAAAGGAAACACCTCAGGTATAAAGAAAATAAATATTCTGCTATGAACTAGAGAAATTTACGTCTCATTATTTATGAAACTCAATATATTTTTTTAAAAATATATTTCGACAAGGAAGTCATTTAATTAATTTTGATGTGTCGTTATTGAAATAGAAAAAAAATGTATTTTCCAATGGCTTTGTTATTAAATTTTCTTAGTTCAAAAAATCTCAAATTATTGAATTCAAGAACTGCAATTTTCAATTTGGTTAGATAAATTATTATTTTTTAGTTTAAATATTTCCTGATAATAAACATAAGTCATATAACAGAGCAAAATTATAGATTGCATTTGGATTTTACGTTCAAAAGTTATAAAATTGTTAGATAAGTATAGAAACTAATCCACTGGTAAAATATTTTGAAATGTTAATTATCTGCATCCTATTTGTATTTCTATTACATTCCTTATGTAATAAACAAGTGATTTTCATTATTACTTTGTAATATTTGATTTAAACTTCATTTGTTGTTTCGTAACTTATGAAATAAAAACCATTGCAAATACTTATATGAGTAGTAAAACGTTAAAAGCAAAATTACAAATTTTCTTGTTAATTTATATTTAGTATACTAAAAGCTAGTTTTAATAATAAAAATGTTCTAAGATGCTTTTATGAAGTTTTTCGGAACATTTGAGTCTACTTTTATTGATTTTTATCTTGAAATGTTTCCTAAATTTAAAGATATTTACATAAATATAAGATTTATTTACGAGTTCACAACTGTTTATAACTCTATATTAATTGCATATAAATTTAAAAACATTTTATAGAATTCATACAATTTTTAAGAAAGCTAAGAAAGAGAAATATTGCTTATTGAAGGACACACCATTTCATTCCTTAAAGATATATAAATTTTCAAAGATTAATTAAACGATAATATAAAATCCCAAATATATTTTGAAACATATTTTATCTATATTTTAAAACACTGAATTTGAACTATTTCTTAAACATCGAGTTCTTGATTAAAGGAAATGTAAAAATTATACATATTAACCTTTCAACCTCATGATTTATAATGTAACATCTTCTTCGAACTTTCGGGTCTCTTAAAATATCTTCTGTCTTAACGTATTTGAACAAGAAAGATTAATACAGAAGCCCCCAAAATGTCAAAGGTTATATTTTTGAAACATATAATTAAGAGATATATAGAAAGATACCATAAATCTAAGCTCATATTTCAGCATAATAATGGTGGAAATAATGTTTTGGAAGATTTAAGACACCGTTCTTATATTATTCCTTTCAGTAGCTGCAATAAGTGGTCGTCAAGGAAATAGTTTAATTTATTATTTACGGTCTTAAAAATATAAGATAAACAGCCCTTAAAATATTTTTTTTAAAAAAATCATAAGGTTATTTTGTATGTTCTATAATTATTTAAAATTTAATGTTTTTGCCTCTAACTAGATCCTTTTTAATAAGTGTTAAATTGTTTTAAATACAAAATGATGCCATTTTATTTCACACAAAAAAAAAAATAATCCACAAAGTAAGCTTTTCGAATAGTGTCAAACAATGTAAAATTAGAGGAACTCTATTAAAGTTTATGTATAGGAAAAATATAAATAATTGTTAAAATCAAATATTTGAAGACAGTCAATGTTTTTAGTCAGCAATTTCATTGCATATTTGTTTTATTTATTTAGAAAACGATTTTCATTAAGTCGATATATTCTCGTACATTTAAAAATATTTTACAAAACTCTTGTACGTACATATAAATTATTGTTTCAAATAAATATACAAAATAATCAGTCAATTTGTAAAAATTTTCCTAATACTCGATGTTCTTAATGCTGTTCAAATTATTTTGATTAAAATATTAACTTTTTATGAATTATAGGATAGTGCTTCGTAATCAAACAAAATCGTTTCGAAATAAAAATATCAGTTATTAATATATAACAAAAATAAATTTCTCACTGAAGAAAGAAAATTTCTTACTTATAAATCGCATATAATTTGGAGACACTTACTCAAATTACATATTCTGAAAATTGTGAAATAATAACAGTGGGAAATTATGTTTGCAATTATGATTTGAATTCTGAGATATTTTCACGTATATAAAGTTATTAAAGTTCCATTAATAGCCTAAATTACTTATAACTTTGAAAAATAGTAGAGAAATCTTATTTTGTTTATCTATATATGTTTATCATAAATTAATGTATCCCAACCGGGAATACATGAGAGGCGATATGTAGTACGCCAAAAAGATTACGGTAATGGCGGCCAACCATCTAATATAAATTAAAAAAAAAAAGATTAAAAATAATTTTGAGAAGTAGATTTCAACTAATATTATCAGCTACAATATAAACAATCCTATCTATAAACTTTTTGATAAAGGATAGTTTGCATTCGGAGAAAGATTGTCTTCACCTCTCGCCTTCACCGCAAAAGTGGGCAAGATGTTGCATCTGAACAATGCTAACGTAAAATTTGACTAAAACTCTAAATAAAGTTCTCTGCACATAATCTGACTCTGATTGGATCAACAATGCAGTTCAGAGATAATAATCAGTACCAGAGCAAGTGAGTAAACTGCAGTTTTTTTTCTTCTTCATGGAAAATATAAGATATTAAAAGAAGATTCTTGGACGATTGCATTAATTATGAGTTCTCACGTATAGCCGAAAATTCCTTCTCTAATCACTTATGTGGGGAGTATATTAAACAGCGGTTCACTGAAGTTCACTTTGCTCAAACAACGTTTACATACCAAACATTCAGAGAGATAAGATGAATATACCAATTTAGTAGAGGATTGTACCTTAAAAGTTTTGTAAACACGAAATATTTCCTAAGTCATAAAATTGATTATATCAAATTTTCAAGAATATCTTACTACATTAGCTATCATATTAGGATTTGAGGTACAAACCTCACCTTTGGTCAAAATCAAAATTTAATTTGCATCAAAGATGGTGCTAGATACATGCTTTAAAATGAATGCACTCTTAAAATAAGTTTGTTTTCTTTGTCAAATAATATGGTATCTTGAAGCAAATATGACACGTTAGACGATGTTTAAAACACAGTAATAAGTCATGTCAAAGTTTGTAATTTTTCTTAAGATTGAATTAGACAAAAATTCCAAAATTCCATAATATTCGATTCTCATTCAAAAGTACTTCAATTACATAGAATTCAAAGAAACATTTATTATTATTGTTACCCACTGAAGCATCTAAAATGCAAGTGCATGTTTGAAGCGGATTTCTTCAACAACGACGCCAAAAGTTATAACGCTTTAACCTTTCCAATTTCAAAGAATCGACAATTTTTGTTCTCTTATTTTTCGCAGGATTACAATCAAATGGTCACTGAAAGTGGTACCTTTTCTTCTTTAGTTGCTTCTGAAAATGTCACCCTTTTTGGATAGTGATGCGATATTTCGCTCGCTTTTAAAAGATAATATTTAAAGAATTATTATATTAATGTATTATGATATTTAAAACAATTGTAACTGACCCTTTTAAACAATTCAGTAAATGACAAATGTCATAAATATTTGTTTATAAAATATTAAATTAAAATATCTACTCGTAAGTAAATATACGCAGTCTTAAACTTTAAGAAACAATTAATTATTATAATTACCTAAAATTCTTTTTGCATGTAATACACTTTAAGACTTGGAATTATTCATCATAAACAGTTCATCATAAAATTTTCATCTTCAGAACTAACTAGCTTTCGCTTTTGATCCATTTCAGTAACAAGCTCCCACAAAATTAATTACATAAGATAAATAACTAAATCAACATAATCTAGATCACTAACAATTTCCCGCATTATGCAAGAAATTTCACGGTAATCGTACTGCTATGTGTATGCTACCCGTAGTGTACTATGTGATGAACGGATGGCTTAGCTGCTCGAAATACGCTATTTGTATGCTATCAAACTAATTAAATTTTATCATTAAATATCGAATATAACTCAAACAATGCAGGATAATATGCGAAGATGAATTCAGCTCGTCATTGCTCATCGGGGAAAAATTTTCTGTGTAAATGAGGCTTGGTTGCAAACACTTGGGTAAAAATACTTTTGCCAAGCTGAATTCGACAGCGCGTATTATTGTGTGCTAATCGAATGCATAGTGTGCTATTCTAATGCGTGCTGGGCTCCTTCATAGCCGTCAGCGGCTTAATAACTAGACCGACAGTGAACTTTGTTTTGATCTAGTTGATAAGAGAGTAACAGAAAGCGACAGAACAATATTTCTTCGAGAACCTTTCTTCAGAACAACATTTCTTCCACAAATCGAGGGTTCTAAATGCTGGCACTCAAAGTCAACTCTCTGCTGCAGATATTCTTCCGTGATGTAGAAATGTGGAGGGGAAAAATCTTCCGTCTAAGTGGTAACATGGGTACTGAAAACTTGATGAAAACACAGCCAAGAACTGCTCTGTCTGGAAATGCTCTCGACACAACAAAAAATTGTTTTTGTGAGCCTAATTAAGACAACCACACATACATTACAACTAGTGATATGCAGGCTATAGGGACACTCGTGAAAGTGACCTGCTACTCAACTAGAGACAGCCGATGACATTAAATGGAAGCTGCCCTAAAAGAAAATCAAAACATTGACAGGGTGTATATCACCCGCAGTAATGGCTGGAAAAGCAATATTTTCCACAAATATCATTTAGAATATGCTTTTTCGTTTCATCACGAACACACTAGAGGAGGAGTAAGAGGTGATTCTCTTCAACAATAATGCCAGAGGTTAAAAGGCGTCAATAGCTAGCTCTTCCGGAAAATCGCTGTTCATCTGTTTTTTTCGAATTAAAAAAGAAACTGGAGAATATATCTTCGGACTGACAGATCGAGGGTTCAAAAACCACCGTCACTCAAGTTCGACTATCTCCCGGATCAAGGTGTATAAAAAACAAACCCCCATAACGTGGGGAAAACATCACCCACCGAAAAGAAATTGAATGATCGAAATACGTTGGATTCACCACAGATGTAGAACAATTTATGAAACGTTACTACTCATTCTTTCCTACTCGCGTGGAAAAACACCCCACCCTTAAAATGTATTCACGACTTTATTTATAGATACAACCTCGCATCGGAACCTTAGAATTCAGATCTTAAACTTAAAGATCTCCTACGCGTAAGGCATGTTAATTTGTCATTTGTTAATAAGATTGTTTGGAACATTTGGAATCAGGGTTGGGCAGAAAGGAAACACTTTCCAAATAAGTTACATGGACTAAAAATTTAGATATTGCTACCATAAAGTGTGATACTAGCAAATAATAAAGGATAAAACTTTTTAGTTTTATCCTTTATTATTTGCTAGTATCACAATTGCTAGTATCACTAATATTGCCTCAGGAGATAGCAATTATAAAGCAATTTGCTTTATAATTGCTATCTCCTATTATAAGCAAAATTCATTTAAACAGTAACTCTTAGTAAGGGTCTCTACTAAACACATTTGGCTTTAGCCGACCATATCCTAAAAACTAAAATGGTGTTATGTACCTCATTACGATTCTCTTCTAAGTTTCGAACCTAAGGCACTTTACTGCATCTGGTGTGGTTTCTTAGAAAGACAGTAAATGAAAAACACTTCTCTCTCGATTTCATTCAGAACAGATTCGATTTGATTTAAATACTTTAACATCTTAAAATAATATAAAGAATAATAAAGTGTATGATTGAAGTAGGAAGTGTGACGTTTCTTTTAAGATTATGATAAAATTATAAAGTTTTGTTTGTTTCTTTGTATATATATATATATATATATATATATATATACAAATAAAGAAGAATCATATTTTAATAGCAATTAATAAAATAACTAATTTATGTCTAATTTTTCAAGACTTAATAAAAAAAAATAGTAATAGTTAAAAATTATTAATGACAAACACGCATTTGCAATTATATCAATAGTTTCAAATATATTTTAACTTAACGTTTATGCGTGCATAAATGTTTGCTTCATAACTTTATAATTGGAAAACAATAATATTCTAATGTCACAGTTAATAAATACTTAGTGATAACATGGTTGATTTTTTTATTATTCGATACATATGGCTGTAACATTAAATTTATATTATTTACAACAGCCTTAGACTTATATAATTAGATTCTACCAAATCTCTTGTATGAACTGTGGCTTGGTATGTTTTAACAAACGGTAATTTAAAGGTTCATGAATGTTATTGTTAACATATCTCTAAATTATAAGCTGCGATTCAATGACGAAGATTTTACTAAAAAGCTGAATTTCTTCACAACTTGTTAAATGACATCATGTAAAGAATTTGTGATTTAGCAAAACTAAAAGTTTAGCAGCTTTGTTTTTATTTTCTATTCTCTTTGATGAAGTCAGGAATTGAATTTATGTTTCAACTAGTGTATATTGCCAGGATTTCCCTAAGGGTTTATTGTAACTTTTTAATACAATACACACAGATAATGCAATACAACCCGCGTATATTGCATTACTTTTCAATTGCATACTAATTTTTAACGAAAAGACGTATCATCGCAAAGTTCTTCAATCTACGTTTGCAAATTAAGAAATTACGTAAAATCCCTATGGTACATGCCTATTTTAACCACACGTATGGTTTTTGACACAATTGTGATGTATCAGAGACCATTTAAATTAAATTTTAAAATAAATCTTAAGATTTAAATATTTTATCCTCCATAAAGAAAATCAATTGATAACAATTTGTTAACAAACATTGTAAGCATCCGTATAGTAACTTAATCACATATAAAACTGAGCAGGACCAACAGGTTAAACACAGAAAATTCCACAGTTGTCATTAATTATATTAGCAGTTTTAAAAAGGTTTCTCTCACTAGTTATAACGGAATTCTTTTTTCCCTTAAACTTATGTATATTCTATTCCCGTTTTCCCTGATTTTTTTTCCTATAATAAAACCTACACATTGATCAATAGCCTCAAATTGCATTATCTGTAAGTTAACACCACATACTCACATAATTTGGAGAGAACAGCGAACAACTAAGTGTTGCAGAAAATAGAACTTTTTCTAACGTTTAAAAGCAGAAGATGAAGTTAATAAAAAAAAAACCCTAAGAAAACTAGTTCCTCTTTAATATAAAGAAAGTAATATCACTAAAAATAAAATGCTTTTGAAATAATGTAATTTAGACCGATTTTGGTATTTTATTTTCATAGAATTATTTTGTATGGTATATAAGCAGAAATGTTGTATAGGAATTTCTATTACACAAACAGATCAAAACAAATAATTTTCAGAAAGAAACATTATTAAGATACATGATTATATTAAACCAGATACAATTCAGTGTGTTACCTATTAAATATTATATCTCAAATAATTATGCATCAAATGTAAGTTACCAGTATAATGTTTCTTATAGAGGCAATGTAGTTAATGGTAACTAAGCAAACAGTAAAAATAATGATTATATGTACAATAAATATGAATTTTAAGTTCTGCATGATGAATAAAAGATCTGTTATGCTTATATATTATCGTATACTTCATAAATATTGCATACAAGGAAAATCGAACAATACTATTTACTGTCAAAATGTATAATAAAATCATAACTTAACGTCAATAATTTATGTACAAAACTTTCTTAAAATGCTTCCTCAAAGTAATTATGTAACTTAACATAAAATATTTTTTTTCATATTCTTTTATTAAATAGAACATTTTTGCTTTTGTCATTTCACGAACATGAAAATTAGTGAATGTATGGTAAATATATGTAGAGAAATAAAATTAAAATATATTTAAGGTCTGTCTTTACTGGCGAGGTAAAGCTAAGATAAATAATTTAAAATTCCTTCTAATATAAATTTTTCGGGGAATGGTTATTGGCATAATATTAGAAAAGGAATGCTATTTTTTTCTATGTTATAGTTTCTTCAAAAACATTTAAATTTAGAATAGATCCTCTTTAAATTTAAAGAATGTTTACCTTATAAAAGAAGTTTTAGAAATACTTAATGCTCATCTATTTGAAATTCTTCCTAGTTTAAAAGAGTTAGAAATTCAATTTTACAAAAGGATATTGTGCGAAGGAATAAAATAACTTCTGTTTAAATTTGTCAGTACATGTCCTTTGACGTAAGCTTCTGGCTCAGGCATTGGCTTATATACGTTATTTTTGTAATCTAAACAAGTTTCAAAATTGCACATTGCATCGCTGAAATCACACTTACTTTTATACAAAATCAAGCTATCGTAAATCATCAAAGTTTATTTCATTTTTCTGAATTTTATATAAAACGGTTTTGTTATATTAAGAATAAAAATAAAAATATCTTATCAAAAGTAATTAGTTTAATTCTTTTTAAAACAAATATAGACTTAAATATTGAAATGAATTTAATTACAGTTATGCTAAAATAACTTATTTATAAAAAGTGAAAATTTAGTAAAAATTCATTTGCTGATTTAAACTATTTACATCATTTATATTTAATTAGTTTCTGAATTACAGAATATAAAATATGAGATAAACTCTAAAGTTATACATAGAAACACAACTTAAATAACAAAATAACATTAAGCTAACTAAAACGCACACAAAAAATATGTAATCTTTATTCTCTTTTTCAACTGGTTTCCTCATCAGTTTTGAAATCATTTTGGTACACTAGAATACTAAAATACATAGAGAGAGATAGAGAGAAATATATATCTAACATTGTCAAATCATCCAAAATAAATTTAAATGCACTGTAAAACAGATGGCATATACCATAATACATTTTTTTTTCCTCTTTTCTTTCGAGTCTGTGAAAATCTAATGTACTTCAGTAGCCAAATGAAAATATATTATAACATTGTGGAAGTAATTTCACACGCATCACATAAATTTACGGACTTTCAGACTTTCTTTAAGCAAAGACATAACAATTATTTCTCAAATTGCTACTGTTCTGCGCAATTCTATTCCAACACGCAACCACTTCTTTTGTCCTCAACTAAATTACATTGCCTGCTTTAAAAGAAATGTACAAAACACGAACTGGTTCTGCTCTAAGAAACTCTGTTTTCACTATCAGTACTGTGTATACCTACGGTACAAGTCCTCTTAAATAATGCAACCGATTCATTTCCGTAAGTGAAGCAAGACCAAGCATTAATTTTGGACGGACAATGGATTTTCCCAGGGCAGTGGAGTTAATGGATACTTCGCGTAATGTCTCACGCGGGATTCATAGTTCTCTACAAAATACTTGAGAATGAATGGTTGGTAACAGTTGAAATATATATTCGGAGACGTTAGTCATCATCAAGCTGGATATATTTCATAGGATATAAAATTTTCAGCCGAACTTGTACGTGTTTTTCTCCAATTTATCAAGATTAGTATTTGAATCCATATTTAATATATGTACAAAAGTATAATAATCGTCACTGAGAATAAACTACTACTAGAAACTAGTATTTCAATGCATAATTCCTCAATAATAATTTAAGTTAAAAATAATATAAAGAAATATAAAAACACCTATAAATTTGTATTTAAATTGATTTATGCCACATATAAAAACTGTTAAGCAGGTTTAGCATATTCACAGTAAAAAAAGAAAAAGAAAGTGGCATTTAAGGGAATCTTATTTATTCCAAATATACAAGGTACACATCTATTGATATTCATAATACAGGAACTAAAAACAGAAATCCATTAACCAAATTAATTTCCTGTTCAAATAACTTTACATTTTATTTAAAACAATAATTTAAGTCACACTTCATATATTTATGCAAGTTAAGCGAGTTCATTTTAATCATAATTTTGATTAGAAAAAGTTTCAAATATAAAATAATTATTAAACTAACAGAATCGCTTAAAATGTAGAGAATATTAATATTTCAGATGGAAATTTGATTGCTTAACTAATCCATCATAAATGTATATCAACTCTTATTAAATTGGAGAGATATATTTATTCAATTAAGTAAAGTAAAGATACGTAGTAAAGAATGGCAATACAATACGTAATTTTACACATCATACAAGCTGTATTTTTTTAAACTTATTTATCATATCTGTAAGAATATCTTAAACCTATCTGCTTGAATTACAACAATTATATTGAACCACTTTCATTTGGTTACATAAATGATTTATTAGTTACGCTTTTAAAACGAACTGGTAATTGCTTTACTAAATTTGTTTTTCATGAAAGTTTAAAGTTAAAACTGCATTCACTCAATTAACCATTAGAATGAAAATAACAATTTACATAAAAAGGTTATCATTGGTGTCTTCAAAATATTAAGGTATGATAGAAACTTTAAGCTAGGAATGATTTTTTTTTCTTTTTATTTCATTGAAATGTATTTTATTTCTTTTATATTATTCTATACATACTCACTCGGCTAAGATAGCCTTGCAGCCATAGTTGGGTACTCGCTGCCTGCATTGTCTCCGTCGAGCCGTGAATTCAAATCATGATGCCTCTAAATATCCTGTGTTTATGAATCTGTCAAAGCTCCAAATTCTCTCGCTAATGTAGTGTGAAAGTTTATAAAGGAAGATCTGAGTCTAGGTATTGTCCTCGTCATTTGACCGAAGTTCAAAATGAGAAGGATGATCGCTAATATAACATATATTTTCTAAGCCAACGTCAATAAATTATTAATCAAATCATCGACACTCTGGCTTAGTTTTATATCCCATTATATATGTGTGTTTTCACCTTTACCCTTCAAATAATAAAATCATTAATAAATCATCTACAAAAAAATATTACGCTTTTAAATACCGATAAATTTGATAAAACTATCCTATTGTTGTAAAACATTTATTAACATTTTCCTTTTTAGAAATATTATATTACGATTCTCTTCTTTCCCCAAAAAACTTTATATTCAAGCCATCTTTATTCCAAAAAACCAAGCACTTTTTATCTTACCATTTTATGAATACATTTATGAGAAATCTGGCAAATACAATTTTTGTCTTCGTACAGTCTTTTTAAACATATTGTCCGACTTTTTTAAGAAAAAGTCTGTACATAATTAAAAGTGAGGAATTTTTCAAAGTAAATGATTTAAAAGAAGTGGAAGAAAAACTGAAGTAATGGCAATGCTGTATGCAAAACAGCTTACGCCCCGGATATAAGGAAGAACCTCCAAATAAAAGAAAGTTTTCGCAAAATGCGTTTCAATAGATGAGGAACGTCGCTTTTATGTTTAAACTTATTCTCACAATACTTTAATGGGTGTGCACATCGAAAGTGTGAATTATCGTAGGAGTATTACACATAAGCATTTACTTCGCCTTTTTTTGTCTCTTTTTATAATTTTTTTTGTTAAAATTTCCTACATAATTCATGCTGCAAATAAAAGGTCATGAGACACAGATTTCTAGTTTTAGTTGTAATATATTAATGCACGACTGTGAATTAACACAGAATTTAATCTAATTTATTCTATAAGAAATGTTATATTTAGAAAAGTTTTTAAAACCTTCGTAATGTTAAACATCTAGTATTATAAGTTAATTATATTAGCAATTAAATATATAGAGTTACAGTTGTAGAATAATTGTTTAATAACAAATAGCGTTTCATTGTCACAAAAGTACAATCACAAATATTCCAAAGTATAGCTGAGTAACTGGAAGAAAATCAATTGAGCTGTCTCTCGCCCTCAGTATTGAATAAATATTTTTAATGTCTTAAAACAGTTGATGAATAATATTCAGAAAATAATAATAAAAATTAATAATAAACCAAAGTTAATAATTAATAATAATCAGAAAAAGATTTAAGAAATAAATACAAATATTCTCTAATACTTTTAACAAAACATCTACATAGGAAACGCTATGATGTTTTATTTTTGAAAAAATCTAATTTAAAAGTTTTATTTTATTTAAATTATGCTACGGATTTTAAATATGGATCATATTTATTTCATAATCATATCCATAAAAATCTGACTGGAATTTGAAAATATTGCAATCAATTCAAATTTAGTTATGGAAAGAATTTTAAGAATCATAAATAAAATAATTATTTTTAATTAATTGTATTTATCAATTATAAACTTATTTAAATCATTCTATTTTTATTTGCACGTATTTGGGTCTTAAATCATTAGTTCTAATTAGTTTTATGCCCAACGCGCCCCAAGTAATTTTTTTTCTTGTTGTTTGAAGAATTTTAAAATTCCAACTTTAGTTAGACTGATTAGTTTAGTGACCATTATCTTCACATTTTCTTGCTTTAATTATATAATTTGAATGATTTTTAATGTAGAATTTGGATGCATTTTTTTCAAGATAGAATGCTATATTATTTTATGCATGAATAATAAGCCACTTTTCTGAGCTCCTGTCCACTAAGTTCACTGTTCATATATAATTTTATAAGATAGTGCATATCTTCAGTCTAATAAAAACCTATTTTTTTATTATGCATGTTTAAAGAGAACAAAATTTTATAAAAATGTATCTTCTAAAACTCTATTCTAATCAACTATGGATGAAAAAAAAATGACATTCATATTTAAAAACTAATGTACAATGAAATAAAAAATACAAGCTTAGGTCAATAATACTTTTAATAAACACACCTCTCATACATTTATTATATAATTATTAAACAGTAATATTTCAAACGTTCAAATCGTACTGGAAATGTTAGATTATTTCCTGCCCACGAAATTAAAAAATAAAAATGATATGAAGCATTAGTTCAGAGACCTGAGTTCAGGCACATTTTTGTTCTTGAGATAGAATTTAATGGATATCATGACGCAATGCCTCTTCAAAGAAACAATAATGTATAAATTATTACAGTAAGTTAGTATCTTTTAAAATAGAGTCTTCGTGTAAGGTTAAATTCCAAATTCGAATGCTTGAGATACGTTCGAAAGAGGTTTGTAGTAGATAATGTTAGGAGTAGGAAAGAGTTAATTAATGATATTAAGTATACAGTTTAATGTATATAAAATATAAGTTTAATATAAGTCTTCCCCAACATATACCCAAAAACTACAAAATTAAAAAAATCCGTTTTGTATTACTTTTTTTTTAAAATATTTAATGTTTTATCTCTTCAAAATAAATACAAAACCTTTCCCTGTCAATAAGATTGGATCATTTTAAAAAAAAAGAATGGTATTTATTTTATTCTGATATTAATATTCTTGAGACTTTATAGTGAGGGGTTATTTTTATCATTCGGTATTAATTAATGTACAAAAGTTAATTAAAATAATAAACGGTATTATTTTCATTAACATTCTCGTAAATGTTATCTTATTTTTTGTTTCGATGAATATTTTCGGTGGTTTATCAACAGAAAAATTAAATGCGATCTTAAAATAATATTTTGCAATAAGTCTTTAAATAAAATAATCCTTTAAAATATTTAAAGATTTTATTTATGAAAATTCATAGAATATAACAGTTTGTGTTTGGTATGATTGACGTCGAACAAGAAGCAACATTAGAGCCCTTGACAACTGACCTTGTATTTCTGAACCTTAGTGAAGAGGAGAGGACGGTACATGACGTGGGTATTCCCTCTCCTAACATCCACACGATACCATTGAGAAGATTTTGAGCCTCGATAGATTTAACATGCATCAGCCCCAGCTACATGGTGGGGTTTTAAATGTATCTGGGCTCGAACCCATGACTTGACGAAAAACGCCAGCTACAAATGCATGATTATGAACAGTAGTCTATCGAAGCCTCGATGATAACAATAAAATTACTTGGTAATGCAAACAATGTAATGAATTGAAAAGTATCATGATACCCCTTAAAATTAAGAATTTCTCCAGAGTAACAGCATACAATTATAATAAAATTAAGCAGTATATTATAAATTTACTTAAATAAGATAAAAGATATTATTCTACATAAAATAGAGTTGTATTTCTTTCTCTGAAATACCAACAAAAATTCTGCAAATGGGATTATTATAAAAGGAATTTATGCATTAAAAATGCAGAAACATCATAACTAATATTGCATAACATTTTAATGTGAATGCTTATATGTACTACTATAATTAACACAGTTTAATAATTTTTATAGATTTTCAATTCCAAGTTCTGTTTTTTAAAGCACCTAGGATTAGGAAAAATGATAATAAACCATTCAACTTAAATCTATATTAAGTGATGTTTCAAATAGAGACTGCATTTAAAGAATACAATAAGCTTTAGAGATTTGTAAAATTCGAACTGTATAACATTTTTAATATATACATCTTTAATTATAAGCCGAATATATATATATATATATATATATATATATATATATATATTGTATGAAAAGTTTGTATTAAACAGAATAACAAAAAGTTATTTTTTTAATTCACGAATAAAGTAAAATATTAATTCAAAATTCATTATTTTAAAGTATGTAAAAATCACAACTTAATTAATAAGAAAAATACGTGAACCAAACCAAAAAGCTAAATATGAAAATTGAAAGCTGAAAAGTAAGCCATTAAGGAAGTATAATGAAAATATATATAAATTCAAAAAAAATAAAATAAAATAAACAGAGAAAAATTAGAAATATGAAATAATGTAGTTGATAAAAAATAAAAAAACAGTTTAAAGAAAAAACAAATATAATTGCAAAATAATATATGTAAATTTGTAACTGTTAGGCTGAATAATTCTAAAAATATTGGCTAAACTATGAAAATCAAAAACTGTATTCTTAAAGAAACGATTATAAAAACGAAAATGCAGTTATAAAGATCCTAAAAAACTCAAAGATTTAGAAATAAATTAAGTAAGTAAAAAACACAATTCATGGCTAAATAAATCTTTAGCACTAAAGATAAAATAACATTAAAAATAGTTTTTATACACACATAAAAAAAAGAAGTATATTTTTTAAATGTGTAGAAATAATTATGAAATGTGTACAAGATATTTTGTATGTGTACAATATACGTACATACAAAAATGAATCCTCATATTGAGTTAAAAAATATAGAAGCTGTAGACTCTTTCTTTCTGTATATATATTTATATATACCTAAATCTTTTTTTTATACTTTTTGAAATAACACGGTTCAATAAAATATTTTTTTACAAGATTTTTTTATTCTTGCTCGAATTCCTCCACCTCCAATTTTTTTCTAATTCTAATTTTGACAGTGTAATCAGAAGACGGTAGTTTTATGATCACACTTGTGTGAGTGACTTGTGCAAATTCATGGCTTGTTTACATTGTATTCTGGAATTACATGAAATACCCGAATTTTATAAACACTTCTTTTCCTTATTTCGTTGTACTTCACCTTGAACACAGCATTTTGGATTTCAGTCAAACTGTAATTCCACCATTTCACTGTTTCCACTATATTCATTCGATTATTAAAGAATTGCTTTAACATGCTATTAACTTGAAATATATCTTTAAAATCTCAATACCTGTCGTGTATTTCTTTTTCAAATTTCTGTGCATTTTTTCGTTTCGAAAATTCAAGTCGATAATGTAGCAGTCGAAGGTGAAGTTCAGCTATTAATGGCTGATTTAATTCGCGAGGGCTTAAAATGTGTTACAACTATGGAACAACTATTTCTTATGATTCTGACATGGAGCGTTCATTCAAATTTCAACTTTATTATAATTTTATATAGCAGGATATCAAGGATCATATA
Organism: Nephila pilipes; assembly: GCA_019974015.1. Taxonomy (NCBI): domain Eukaryota; kingdom Metazoa; phylum Arthropoda; class Arachnida; order Araneae; family Nephilidae; genus Nephila; species Nephila pilipes. Next base: position 148,540 of record BMAW01085825.1, read on the forward strand.
AGCAACTTGAGAAATAGGAAAAAAAAGCCACTAATAGCAGACTTTTAACCACTGGAAAACAACAACAGAAGCCGTTAAAACCGAATGAAATTCTTCATTCAAATCAAAGCTAACAGTTGTGGTAGACATATCTGGCACATCTACTGATGATAGAGTTTTCGATCAAGTTCGTAATAAAAATGCTCGATTGTTTTCAAACCGCGATGAATAGTTTCTAGTAGTTGTATCCCAAATTCAAATTTTTATATGTTGTATGTATCTTTAGACTGAATTTTCAAATTGCACTGATTTTAATTTTTTTTAAATGAAAAAGAATTGCTTTTGTTTTATAAATATGTAGTATGGATTTCAGTATTACTTTTTTGCATGAAGTTTTGGGAAAATATCAATGGACTTTTTCATCGTACTTGATTTTATTAAGATGCGGAACATATCCCCAAATTGAATACATTCCCATATTTCACATGTATTTTTTACAGGAATTTTTTTTGCACGGAGCATATATACCATGTAAACAAAGTGATTGGTAAAGATATTTATAAATATATATATATATATATTACTCATGTCACCGAGTTATGCAAATAATGTGAAATGCACACTTCTTCAGAATACTTTGAAGAATATATAAGGAAATGAACCTGCAAAATGTTCAATTTTCATGCCATTATTTCTACCAGGAAAATCATCGTGGAAAATTTGTTTTTGTCTCAGAGGACTGAAAGACTGTCATTGACCCAACAGCATAGACACCAACGTCTTCAATGGTGCTGGGCTGGATCGATATGGACAATAGAAGAGTATAGGGTTGTGTTCTTAGATGAATTACACTTCTGTTTCTTCAATAATTGTCTTCGCGTACGAGGGTAGCTTCTATGAGGAGACAGGAGCAGTCCAGATGCTATTGTGAAAAATCTCACCGCACGATAAACGGCATCGTAGTTTGGGTCACCATTTTGAACGATTCAAAGTCACTTTTAGTTCGTATGTAGGGCAATGTTACAGCCCTACCACTCGTGGATGATAAGATATAGCCGGTGGCATTCCTTAAATTTCATGGGATGTCCACTGCCCTTTATCAGCAGGATAATTCCCAATCACATATTGATGGATTCAGCTACTCTGCAGTGCCATGATATACAGATGCTTCACTGCTCATCATTCTCTCTTGATTTCTCATCAATTCAACACATTTGAGGTGTGATTGAATAGTATTTGTTGATCCTGCCACCCCGCATTAAGAATGCAATGGTTGACAAGAAATGGAGAGCTATTCATTGGGACTCCATCGGTATTCTTATTGAATCTTTATCTAAACATATTGCTTCGTCTATCACCATCCATGGTGGCCCTACTGCGTCAACGCTGTCCTAGTTCTGTATTATACATATCATTTTGAAACAAGGCCTATTATTGGGCATAGCTGTCTCTCTTTGTTTTGCCGAATTTCATCACTTTCTGGATACTTCTCCTAGGTGTTGCATTTTTAATATCAAATAGTATATAAACATAGGAGAACAAATAAAATTTAAAAGTCAATAAAAGTAGAAAACATTTACAAAAATAAATAGAATAAATGAATAAAATTTGAAACAAAATGAATACACAAAAAAAAAGTTTTTGCATATTCAGACTGGGGACTGAATTGGGGGGTTAAACACGTTTTACTGCCCCAGTGCAGCTTGTTGGGCAGAAATTAGATCAGTCCAAAATTAAAATTTATATTACGTTAATCAAGAGAAACAAGTAAATGAAAGGCATGGTATCCCGATTACAAAAAAATTAAGATCAAAATTTTCCAATTAAAAACTTTTAAGTAAAGATTTAAAAATTTGATACAAAAATATACCTAAATCCAAGCTTTTAAAAATAGATAAGTCCAGTCATTAAAGATGTAAGAGTCAAATTTTAAGATCCTGTGACATATAAGATTAAGATTTGCAGTACAAAAGGTTTATGGAACCTTTGTAAAATGAGTTATTATTCTTAATAACTCATTATGGACGAATTAGTAATAAAATAATATTGTTATGAGTTTATTCCTCTGGAGAGTGATTATTCCTATTCCTGTAGATAGAATAGTCCCCTAAATTATTTTTTTTCAGAATGAGTTATTAATTTTTCTGATTTCGATGAGTGGGTTAATTTGACCACTAATTCTGGAGTTAATTAATTCTGGACCATTAATTCTATTATATGAAGCTAGTGACTACATTAATTACTTCATATTCTATTGTATTAGCTCATATTTGTATTATTTCCAATTTTTGTAGTTCTACATACTTATTTCTTTAAAATTTATTATTGTTTTTAAAGATTAATGTGGTTTCTCTAAAATTATCTCAATCCCTTAATTGTCTCCTTTGTATTTAATACTTTATTTAAATATTTTTAACAATTTTAATTTGTTTTTTTTTACAATTAAAATTATATTAGCCTCATATTTATGGTATATTTACTTAATATTTCACAAATTATCTTTTATTTTTACTGTGTGTACTTTTATTTTTCTTTATATTATATTTTTTTCCAAATTATTTCTAGTTCATTATTTTTCTTATGCATTTAATTATTTTATAGTTTAACTATTGTGATTTATTGTTACATTATAATTCTATTAGCTGTGCATTTATAATGTATTTAGAACTTAACTGTTTAGAAATGATGTTTTGCTTTATTTTTTTCTATTTCATTTTCTCTAAAAATTTTCTAGTATATATTTTTTATCTGTATTTATTATTTCTTTAAGATTCATAACTGTATTTTTCATTACATTTATAATTCTAATAGTTGTTTTGTTTCTGATACAATTTATTAATACTTTTACTATTATATTATGCCAACTGATTAATGATCCTTATTTCTCTTTTGTATTATTACATTTTCATTATTTTAAAATTATTCTCTCTCTCTGCTGTGTTGTATGTAATAATATGTATGTAATAATATGTAAATATCATGTAATATGTATATGTATATAAACACACCACACACACACATATATATGTATATATATGTATTGTTATTGATGATGACCTATTATTCTTCAATATTTTATTATATCATTCTTTCATTATGAAAGCGCAATAAGATTTTTATTAGATTAAGAACTTTTTATTTCCTCATTCTTTTTGAAACGTCTTAAATAAGATTGGCGCATATAATAAAATATTGGAAACGATCCATGAAGAATTTATTGGCATCCCTTAAAATTTTCTACTGAAACCTGGAACGTGCTAAAATAATAATTCAGCAAACATTCTCCGCGAAGAATGAAAAATGAATAAAGCAGTTTGAATTTCCATTAAGTAAATGAAAAAAAGCTACCTGTGTACCTAAGGATATGGCCTGAGTGATAAAGGGTTTATTAGATTTATTCTTCTTCCTATACATAATTCTATACTAAAATTAGCATAAATATTCTCAACACTGCGTTTTTGTTGGGTTTTTTTTTATTAAGCTGGATTTGTATCGACCATGATAACTCCAATTCATATTCCAAAAATGTTTTAGAGGTAGGGATGAAATTATGTTTGTCTGAAGAATAAAGTATATTTTGTATGTTGTTAGGGATTTGTTTTTATTTATCCTAAACGATGAAATACCAAAAAAATACTTATCTTCTGTAGCGGCGTAACTGTTTTGAATACGAAAATACTTTGAGGAATAGGAGTATTTTTATGGCCTATACAAGATATTATATAGAAACTTCTGTATTTTTTTCTTTGATTTTTCTTATAAATAAAGAAAATGCTTGATTAAAATAATTTTGGTACCTTGTACTTAAATATAGTAAATTGGATAATGACACTTTTGGAACTCTTTATCTTTTTAAACTTTGTGTGCTTTTAGAAAATATTACGTTTCATAAAATGCAAAGTCATATATATCATTCTAAAGAGAATTTAATATTGAATTGAATTCAAGAAACAAAATTAAAATATTTCTAATACAAAAAAATTAGGAGTACTTTAATCTAAAAAGAAACAGAGATATAAATTGTTTTTCAATGTCTAACTTTCCTGACTAATCATTGTTCGTGTTCTGGAAACCAATTAAATATTAGGAACTGCATGTAGGAGCTTACATCATGTTTACTTTTAAATAAATCATTATTGTGTTGTGTTGAAAGAAAGGATGGAAGATTGTTTCTTATGTAATCAAATTATATGTATGAAAATAAGATTTAGTAAAAAAGCTTTGTTTTAGGTTTATTAATGTCACACTAGAGGCAACACAATGACTCTTATTAATCAAGAAGCAATGACATTAAATAAAATATTAGATTGGACACCTAGAAAACGATGTAAAATTATTGTGTTCCTGACAGTGGTTTTTTCTATGCTGAAATTGCAAGACAGGTGTGTAATTCAGTGACAAAATCTGGAGTCTGAATATTTTGTTTACGTTATCAGGATACAAAATCAATAAAAAAATCAGGAATAGGCGATAAAGGTGCATTATATCTGTTGATGACAGAAAAAAAAAAGACCATGTCTCCTAGATCAAAAAATGTCATAAAAAGCCATTAGAAGTTATCTGAATGATACCGGTGTTTCTGTGAGTTTAAGAACAATCAGGAGAAGATTAATAGATATTGGACAAAGAGGTAGAATTCCAAGGAAAAAAGAAACATTATCTCAATTTACAGCAACGCAAAAGAGACTACAGTGGGCAAAAGAACAAATTAATTGGACAAATATTCAATGGTCACGAGTCATATGGAGCGATCAAACTAAGATATTTGTTTTTCAGTAGTGATGGACGAAAATTTGTAAGGAATAAAATAGATGAAAAGCTACATCCTGACTATATTCAAGCAACTGTGAAGCACGCACTTAGTGTTACGATTTAGTCATACATGTCAGCAGATGGAACTGGTCGCCTTCATATCATTGATGAGACACTGAATACCAGAAAATACATTGACATTATTTTAGAACCAAAACTTCTACCTTTCATCAGTGATTTCTTTTCCAACAATGCATCACTTACTTTAAGCAGGATTCTTTTCCTTACCATACAGCAAAGATATCGAAAGAGAGATTTCTACAAAGAACATTGATTTTTTGTCCTGGCGAGAAACAGTCCTGACCTCAATCCTATAGAAATTTGCACCAACGTTTAAAAACTGTTCTCCAATTGTAGCACCCATTAAATAGAAGGAAACTAATTGACACTATAATTGTTTCCTGACACTATGTCATAACAAAGGAAGAGTGTTTTAAGCTGAATGGGACATCGATGTGAAGCTGTAATGAAAATTAAAGGTTACCGTGATACGTACTAATAACTTACTGAAATTATCAGTATTCAATGTACATCGTTAATTATTGCTTCTTAGCTCTTTTTGTATTACAAATATTTGAATTTTGTTTTGTAATGAATTCAGTGTTAAATGAAATGTTCTTTAAATGATATGTACAAATCTACATTTTTTGAAACGTGACGTTTTCTATACTCGTACAAATTTAAAAAGCATACAAATCTCCAAAATGTTTCCACATTTTTGGCCCCTACTGTATATATATATATATATATATATATATAACATTCATTATTTTGCTTAGTGATAAAATATGAGAGTTAATGTTTTTAAGAAATCCTTAAATGTTTTTCACTAATATTTTCCTTCCTTATATAATTAAAATTCTAATTTTGAAAAATACATTTCAGCTAATTTAAATATTTGCATTTTTAGTCCAGTACACTTATATTTCTTGAGATAATGCATTAGTATAATTTATCAAAACCAAATTTATCTATTTATTAGAAATTTAGATTTCTACATCTAAAGTATTAAAATCTAATTAGTTTCTCACTGATTTTAAATATTTTTCTTTTGTTTTTAAGATTCAATCTGCTATAATAACAACCTTCATCTTTGCAATTCACGTAGGCTAAGAGCAATGAGACTAATTTATTGTTTTTTTTTATTTATTCATAATTCATCTAATAGATCCCCTTCATTGACCAATTGTAAGTCACTTTTCAGCAACAACTTCTTTCATTCATTTGACAGTAATGATTAAAAAAAACATTTTTTTTCTCCACTTACATCAATCTATAATGTATACTCTTCTGCTTTAAGTTTGAATACTAGTCAGCTATTCATATTTTAAATGGCAGTAAAATCAAAGCTAATGTAAGGATTTTATCTGTTATTTCTTCTGCATACAATTTACAAAAATATTTTGTTCTTCACATTTATTGTAAAAAAATTAATTTCTAATGTATATGGAGAACTTTTTACATGAAAAGATAATTACTAAACATATACTTGTGTTTGATATTTAATTTATGTGTTGCGATACAAATGTTGTATTTCAATATCATAATTTAAATTATAAATGCATATGCAAATAAAATTCTTTCGAAATGAAATTTCTATGCACAGATAATCAAAATAAAACCCATATGATTATTAATTTTATATCAATGTTTGTAATTATTTATTATTTAAAATCGGCTCACATATTAAAATGGATATTGCTTACACTTTATTTAAAATGAAATATATTTTACTAAATGAGTTTTTATTTGAGATATTGTCTCACATTTTTTTCCTATTATTTCAATTTATTCTCAAAGTGAAACTAAAAAATAACAAACTGAATAAACGGTATCCGATATGAAGGAAAATATGTACTCCGCAAATAATGTATTAAAAATTTAGTTATCTCTGTGACAATATATATATAATTATTATAATAACCTAATTATGTCTTATAATAGTATCATTTCTATGTAATTTACTACACATATTTCTATTTATCTAATTCGATGATTCTTTTAATAACAATTGATGCAAAATAATTTTCTAAAATTTTATTTGTACAAAAGAAAGGTGCAATATAATTTATGACATCCAATTAATTTTAGTAACAGATGAATTTACTAATTTTAATTAGATAGTAATTTTAGGAGATAATAAAAACTTTTACCATCAATTTTTTAGCAAGATATAGTGTATAAAAGTCCATATAGACTAGTAACGAAAGAAAAAAAAGTAGGAGACGAAGAAATTTTAAAAACGTATATAAAGAAACAAAAATTCTATTTTTTCAGGAAAAAATATTATGATTTCCCATTTTTGTGTTGGATACAAATTTATCTTAGCAACATATTCTAAGTAGATTAAAATTCGAAGTGATAAATCCAAAAAATAATTTATGATCGAATAATAAACAGGATAAATATTCGTAATTTATCTACTGAAGATGCAGATAACGACAAAAAAGATATCCGCGTTCCAAGAAAAATAAATAAATAAACACGTACTCAGCCAAAAAGTAGGCAAAAGAAAAATATTAGTCTGATGGCATCATAGCTTCTGCCCCATTCTGGAGAAATTCCATTTTCGCCCATCGAATTTCTTGCCCCATTTGATGCCTTGACGAAAAAGTCACCGTTACGGCTACAGTTACGAGTACCCAAACGACGCATAAAACTATTTTAAATATAAGCCACTTACTTACGTTTAGTAGGACATCTCTCTGGCAAATTCCTTCTGAGCTAGGGACGATTATAGCCTTGAAAAAAAACAAACATTATGGCGCAGAAAGAAGAATATCGCGTTACTTATGATGGCTGAATTCTTTTCCGAGACATTTCATCATGCTATGGTGACAAATAGTGGTATTAAACTGAGTATTTGTTTCTTTAGACAGCCGGTAATAATGAAGAAAAGATAAGTGCGATATATGTCAGCGATTAATACATATATCGATATTAATGACATCGTAATGATTGCTGAATAGGAGTTGTTCAAGGGTCGTGAGATTTTGATAGTTACATTTAGTCAAAATGATATGAAAAGTAGCAATTAATCATTAAATGAAACGTATTATTATTTATTTTAATATAAACTCTTATCTTCTTTAAATACCTTATATAATTATACAGAAGTATTTAAATCTTAGTATAAAATCCTAAGAGAAAGAAATGAAGAAAAAAAATATTTTTCTAGTCTAAATCTATACTCACATAGAAAGCGTATTTGAATATGACTAACAATAATTGAGATGAAGAGAAATAGAAATATCTTGAAATAATTTATATAAATATGTAATTAAACATTAAAGCGATTGTTTTTATAATATATGGAATGTTTAGTAACACCAAACTTAGATATAACACAAAGACTATTTGCAAAATGCCTTTCAAATTTGATATACGATCAAGTCATAAGAAAGACATCTGATGTTCCCCTCCACGTTCAAAATTTCCTAGTAATGCTAATGAAAGGTCTTTTAAGCCTTGGCATATTTAACTTGCATTACTCTCGCTACAGGGTGGGGTTTAGAGAGAATTAGACTCCAACACACACACACACGACTATATTGAATTGTCACTGACATCGAGCTCGTGATGCTTAACAACTCGACAAGCGAGTCGGGATCTTTAACATAATAAATTTCTTTTCAAACTCATTTTACTGAAAAAATAAAGTATATGTATTCCTTATAAGTAAATTTCCTATTAATCTGTAAATAAAGGTATATTTAAGAAAAATATTAAGTTTACAGTTATATTAAATCGGAGGAAGAGTGCTAATAGTATTCGTCTATAATCAATCATGACACTTAAATAGACTTCAATCATTATACGAAGCGTACTCGATTAAAACCCTTTAAATATATATTTCAATAGATTATTTGTTATTGATATTCAAAATCAAATTCTTGTATCAAGCAATCAGAAATTTAAATCTTAGGAATTATCCCTTTCAATTGGTTAACTGCTACAGATTTTCAAATTTTTATTTGTACTTTATATTACAATTCATAACAATAGCCTGAGAATTTGATAAAGGCAGCAATTTTTTAATATTTTCAAATATTTTTAATTGCATAAAACTATGATAAAGGCATTTTTAGGAAAAGTTTATCATTTATAATTACATTTTTTATTAGATTATGAGGTGATGAAAATCACATTTGGGTATTTAAGAATATAACTCTTATATTAAATTAATTCATATTTGCAAATAAAATCTTGCTGCATATTAGCGACTCACAAAAATTTATTATATGAATTTCTTAACTTTTGCAACAATTCTGTTCACCATCTCTTTCAATAATTTTTGAGCTTTAAATTACTAATATTTTTATAAAAAAATTATAATATTTTTCCTCCTTTACGAAATAAGTATATAATCTATGCATTCCTTTGTTATGCTTTTATAAAATTAATAACAATTGTTCTCAAAAACGACGTGTTATTCTGAAAATTCAAAATTCCTGTTTAAGTAGATAAACTAATTTTCTTTGTAGAATTACCACAACGATCTGTTGCGGAACAAACTGTTTTGGTTAGTAAATTTAAAATTATAATTAGAGTAATTAGAATTACTCCAGCAAAAGATATTTAATTTTAAGTAGCGTACATGTCTTTTTTAAATCCAAATATATTGTATTTACATTTTATATAAACAAAGAAGTTGCTTCAGAAAATGATAATAAAAGAGGATTAAATCTCAAGATTTTAGTTTTAGGTCCTTTAATCTTTGGACTTCGCATTTCAATATATATAGAATTTTATAATTCGTGTTCGAAATGTAACTTTATAATTACTGAAATTATCATTAACGCATATATATAATATTAATAACTTCATTTTCTTTTTATACGGATACCACTTTTTGAGGAGATATAAGTACTAAAGCAGATAATCAAAAAAAAAAAATACATAAGTTAGCTATCATAAAATTAAATGTGAAGTCTCTATAACTACATTTTGAAACACAATACAATTCATCTTATGTACTTCTTCCGGTAAGGTTGCAGTTAACTCAATTAAATTGAAAGAAACAAAATGAGAGACTTGGAAACTCACTCTGACATCGGAGAACTAAAGGAAAATGACAGTTCGTAACTTGAGAAGTGACTTGGAGTTGCGATTATTTTTTTCTTGCATTCCTGCATTCTTTTCTTAAGGCCAAATATGCCTTTCGCATTGCAGAAATATTTCATTAATAATTCAAAAGTACCCATTTTTTACTTTACTTATCTTTGATATTTATTTTATTCAAAATTGTATTTGAAATGTGATATGTATCACAAAAAGAAATAAAGAAGGTAACATCTCATAAAATAAATAATAAAAAATTACTTTTAATTCTGATTTTGGTTTATTTTTTATTAACTTCATTTGTTATTATTAGAATATTCGTAGATACTTGCGCATAGAAATTGCAGACTAATCTATAATACGAATTATCTACTTAAAATATATAAAAATAAGTATCTTTTAAATGTACTACATTTGTCTTTACATGCTCTTTAATATAACAGTTTACTTTCCGTGACATTTGAAGCAAAAAAATTAATTCTTCAACATTTTCAATTAGTTAAATTAGAGAAATGTACAAATATATGGTCGCAACAAGAACATTTTAAATTGTATTGCTTACATTTTCATTTACAAATTTATTTGTGGCATAAGCTTTATATATTACGCCAAAATTTTCTTAGTCTGATATATTGGATTATCCGATCTTTGTACATTTTGTTGATGTTCAAAATAACAAAGATCAATTAATTAAAAAAATTGGTTTGCTATTACATTTGAAAGTAATTTAATATTTAACCTTTTAAACTGGTAATAATGTAGATTTAAATTAAAAATTTATTTTATAAATACTAAAAATATATATCATATATACATTATTTTTCATACTATATTTCAAAAATTCTAAAAATAAAGCATTTTTTTAACTTATTACTTTTAGAAAAAATCCATTATTATGGATTTCATTTTTGTTAAATAATGTAATCTGAAGAAAATGAATGATGAAATAGTTACTGATGCTTAAAATGTTTAAGAAATGTAGTATGTGAGTAATTGAAATATGTTTTTTTCAACTTTACTAGAGAAATCATGTATGAAATAAAAATGTGATAATATGAAATTTATTAACTAAATTATATAAAATTCGCATATTCCAGCATGCTTACAGCCGCACAAATGAAAAACATAATTAGATATACAGTTAATTTACCTCTATATTAGCAACTTTTGAAAACATTTAATTTCAAAGATTTTTCTAGAATTATACTTCAAAATGTTTTGCAGATAAATTTTAAATACAGGTTCAAAGTGAGTCTTCCAATTTGAAAATGCTATATTTTCATAAATAAACGACGCATAGTAATAAGTAATACATTAATGAAAATGTATAATATAGAATTTTATTTACAAATGTTCGATATAACTTCCTTTAGTTTTAGGTATACTGTCAATTTGATGTATAAATTCATGGGAAACAACACGTTGTTAAGTGTCAGTGGTAATTGATCATATAGCAGAAGAAAGTCGTTGTTAACCACTTAAATTTATTGGTAATACACTTTTTCTCTTACAAATCCACAGAGGTAATTAAATGAATGGGGGCATATCATGCATTTAATGCACCCACACCATGTATATGCACCCACGTCTCTGCTTAAAACGGTATTGGCGAGATGGCGTCGCAATTCTTACGCTATATATTTATATACATTCTATTCTAATACTTTCCGGAGCTTTCCATTTGTCGCCAAAGGTTTTGACAAGTCACCAAATTGGTGGCCAAATATATCGTGGAGGTTAAGAGGTTATTGCTTATGAATTAATTCCTTAGGATGGATGACTGATAACTTTTTTGTTGAAGTTTCATTTATATAAAGTTCCATATGTACTTTTATGTATTCATATCATATACACATTTTTTATATATATGTATATTTACGAACATGAGATAAAGCTTATTTGCAAAGTTGTCGTCAGTTAACTAGCCTAAGAAATCTTAAGCATTGATCCCTTAAACTTGGCGACCATTTAGAAGAAATAGCACACAAACGGAAAGTTCCTGTAGGTACTGGAATCAATTCGATATCTTCACGGGGAAGATAGTTACTGACTGATCCTGAATTTTTTCATGGGATGCCATACCTAGCTGTAAGTTATAAATACGCCGATTGCCTAAGTGATTTGATGAGTTTATTTTCGGAACCTTTGTTGTGGAGATCAATTGGAAATTCACCGGGTAAATTATGAGAGAAGCAATTTGTATCTTCCAAGAATTGTCAGAGCCTGCTCTAGAAGTAATGAGTTTTACTCAGGAAGCTGTTCATAGTGAGAACTAGATAATTGTTGAGCAAACATTGCTGATGTAACAGTGATGTCCTTAAAATTGCTTTCTTGTCACTGATCTGTGGTACTCTTATTTTGAATTTACCCTATTATTGTCCAAACCCTGTTACCAGTGTAACATTCTGAAGATTTGTGAATGAATTGACATTTGTGGTTATCCTCATTGCTGGACCATTTCACTCCAGTACAAGAGGAAATTTTTAACAATATATATTTTGGAGCATTTCATGCTCAAGATAAGACATAAATGTTAATGCTATGAGAATTTGTAATGGTTTTAATACCTTTAAATTTCAAAAAAAATTCATTAATTGTAATGCAGGGATTAAAATTCATATTCATATTGAATGGTATTCATATGTTTCAATTAATATAACTTGCTTTGAACATTTTTGCGTTCTACTCAAAAAATTAAATTTACATTAGATATATTTAGATAAAATTCAAGTCTTTTTACTATCAGTTTAATTGAGGCTGGAAATCTTCTCTTAAGATAAAAAATATTTAAATGTAAGGCTTCAAAAATATCATCAGCAATAACTTAAAGAACTCCCTAGATACTTTCTGTGATCAAGAGAAAAGAAATTAAATTAAGAATTCACAAAAAAATGTAAGTTTTAAAAAGTGATCCTTTCCGTTTTCCTCCATCATTATCCCTCGGAAAAAATTCAGGAAAATTTCTTCTGACTCTATTACATGAAATGAGCTTTCTAGCTTTTCCATTTTCTTTGCTTAGATAGCTTTAATGCAATGCGTTTGATCAAAATGGCGCATCTTCTGCGACTTCCTAAAACTTCATGCTCGTTATTGATTATTGTACCATTTGAAAGTTAATGAATTTAATGGTCGATTAATATAAAGGAAAGTTGAAAAATATTGTAATATATATTTTTTCTATGAATTTATGAAGGAAAATAAATCTCAATTTTCTTAAAACGATTGGTCTCTTAAAGTTACAAAACAAAGTAAAACGGTTTAAATATTTTATTTCTAACAGTTTTACAGCTATTATAAACAAGTAATTAAAAAAAACTGTTTCGTCATTTGTACATTTTTCAAATATTTTACAAAGTGTTATATTTTTATATCATTAAATACTAGCTATATGTAATATTTTCAATAAAAAAATTAAGCCATAATTGTTTTAGAATTTCTTTGATATATATGGTTTTCACTTTTTATATCATGTACTATTAACGTTGAAAATGGTTTACTTTCTGATTCTATATATATATATATATATATATATATATATATATATATATATATATATATATATATATA
>BMAW01085825.1:161968-181160 GCA_019974015.1 Nephila pilipes
ATATATATATATATATATATATATATATATATATATATATATATATAAATAGTTTTACAAAAAAATTAAGACGAAATTACTCTGTTATAATAAATGTCTGAGAATTTAAGTCTGATCTTATTCTTGTAGTGATCGTATAAAATTTCTAGCCTATAAAATAGTAATAATTTATTATGATGCAAAGAAAGCTATGATTGAAACGCAATTTACAATATATTAATTAAAAAAATTTGATCGTTTTCCACTTGCCACAAACAAAAATATATCAACAATATTGTTTTGATTTATAAATATATTCATACGTATATAATCCAATGAACTTATTATACATTTCGAAGTTTGCGTAAATTTTCAAGAGTATATGCTTCTTTAAAATTTTCAATTATATGGAAGGAATCTGTTAATTCAAATATATGTTTCGTATGAAAATTTTATTTCATTTCAAAAGATATCACTTTTCACATCACTAAGTTAGTTTAATTAAGTCCATTCTATATATTCGAGCATTTTAAAGCATCTCTTTCGTCTATATTTTTGAATAAATAACATAATTTTTGTTAACTTTTATTGGAGTATCAATGAATAATCATTTCGTAATTTTTAGTGGAAGTATTATAGATCATATACTCCATGTATAATAGCATGTATTTAAATAGGGAATTGGTTCTGCAACAAATATTATCATTGTAGATCTCGTACAAATAAAATTAAATAATGCAAATTTAATCGACTAAATTAAATTATATATATATAATCGTAAAGCCTAGAATTGAAAAACTTCCGTCGATAAAATGTGAAGGATTTTTCATTTCCTTAGGATATCGGGAAATATTTGATATTAATATTTTTTTACTGCATAAACAGGAAAAAAATATGTGATACTACGTAGCAATATGAAGATCAATACATGATAAATAATTTAAACTATAATCTTAGAGCAAATAATTATTGTTTCTTCATAACTTTTGAGTCACATTATTAAGTACAGAAAAATAAACAAATCATCAAATTTCCTCTCATCGAGTACATTTCATTTTCTTAGGTCGATAATGGTAAACCTAAATAAAAATTGAATTATATATGAAACCATAATTTCTCTTTCTCTCACTCAGTTCCAAGGATTGACTTACATTCTTCCATAAAATCATCTGTAACCTAATTTATAAGCAATTGAGAAAATAATTGTCATTTCCAGATGACAAATAGTCAAGCCTAGATTAAATACTATAAATACTTACATTAATCATGTCCTAAACTCTAAAGAGAGAATCAAGCATACTGCTAAATCTATTTATTTCATGGTTAAACCATTCATCCAGATCATATGTGCAATCGAAAACAATAACATAATCGGAAAATAAGAATTTTTATGAACCATCGATAAATACTTTACAATCAAACTATAACCTTTAAAAATAAAATTGATATCTAACTTGGTTTATCTCTGAGTCAATACGTTGAATTATATGTTACAAACTTCTTAACGTTTCACGATGCTTTTCTCTTAATTTTGAAACTCCCTTTAATTTTTAAATCAACAAAAATACAAAAATGTGCATATGTGCAATCGAAAACAATGACATAATCGGAAAATAAGCATTTTTATGAACTATAGATAAATATTTTACAATCAAACTGCAACCTTTAAAAATAAAATTGATATCTAAGTTGGTTTATTTCTGAGTCAATATGCTGAATTATACATTACAAACTTCTTAACGTTTCACGATGTTTTTTTCTAAATTTTGAAACTCCCTTTAATTATTAAATCAACAAAAACACAAAAATAACAAGTTGGTATATTTTTTTCCTAGGATTCGTCAGAGATAATAATTTAATTTTCATAAGTCTCTTGTTGCTAAACTTAAATCTCCACCGAGACAAGAAAAAACTAAAGTTATTGAAATAAAAATGTGCATAATATGTAGGACATATAATATATGTGTACCATGTAACAAAATTCATAAGAATTATATTTTTACTCTGTACCTAGACGTGTTACTTCGTATATCGCCGTCCACGGAGGCCCTACAAGCTACCGAAGCAACACATTTGATGCTCTATCTTATGCATATCATTTCGAAAAAATGATCACTTATTATTCTATCCTGTCTCTCTCGGTTTGCCGAGTTTCATCACTTTCTGGTCCCTCCTTTTTGGTATTGCATTTTCAATGTTGAGTAGTATATATATATATATATATAGTGTGAGTTTAAATTTTTAATAATAAATGTTATTTATATTTAATTTTCAACTATAATAAACGCCATACTTAAAATATGAATTTATTCCTTTAAAAACGAATTTCTACGTTGTATATTAAAACTTAAGAACTAGAAGTACTACAAAATTAAATGAAAAATTCTGAAAAATATAGATTTTAAAATCCTTTTATCAGTTGGTTCTATGTGCATGAAGTGTACTGAAAAAATGTTAAAAAAATTATTTCAATTTTTATTTTTGAGAAATTAAGTGTCTCTTGGAACAGACATCGGGACACAGTGACACACACACACACACACACACACACACACATATATATATATATATATATATAATCATGTTAATTTAAGTTCTTTCATTAATTTGAATTCAATATGTAAGTTTTGCACAATGTAAAATTTGAATCACAAAATATTCCTGTCCGAAATGTTTTCAGAAGTGTCCATACTTTGCAAAATTTATCGTTCCTTTTTTTTCTCTCTCTCTCTTACCTTATACTATTAAACAATTTCTCAATTTTAAGTTGTATCTTATTGAAAACTCAAGAATTCCAAAAAAATGTTGTTTGCGAGTACGGGAATTCTAGTTTTTATTTTCTGCGCAATACATTAGAAATCTTGGAAATTTTAAGTTAAAAATAATTATAGTGATCACTAAGAGCTGTTTCATTCCATTTTCTGATAGATACAAATTCTTTGCTGTGTATCTTAATTATCTACATTTGGTTAACCTTTAGAAATCGGCTTATTTCTAAGTCAAAATATCCTTTCCACTTGGCGCTTTTAGGATGAGCAAAAAAATTTTTCCACCACTGGGAAGTTCGAGCTCACCACGTGTGGTGTGGTTAGTTTTCTAGTTACAAAGGGGAGATAGTAAGGGTTGCTAATTTTTAGTCAATAATCATTGACAAGTTAGAAAGATCCTAATATTTGGCGTCATATCATATCATAATAATTTTCTCTGAATTCCTCCTTCTCATTTTTAATTGAGTGACTTACAAACTTTCAAATGTATATTAATCATAACTTAGATTCATGTATTAAGTAAATTAACATTTTCAAATAAAACAAATAACAAAGAAAGCTACAGTTATACCATATTACTAAGATATTTTCTAAAAGTAAGTACGTTAAAACAATATTAAATTAATAGCTTCTGTAACCTCATGACTATACATATTGAGAATGCGATAGTTCAATCATAAACTCGTAATAATTTATTCGGTGTTTGTATATATGTGTGTGTGTAGTAAAAATAATGCCCCATGTTTTCAAAATTATACGAAATATGTAAAGAAAAAAATTTAAGAACAATATGTTATTATTATAAAACATTTTATTTTTAAATTAACGCCCTTTTAATGCACAAAAAAATCAATGGACTCCAAATATTTTGATTTGACATTTTAATAACATCGCATTTTGTAACAATAAGATGGTTACTTGTGACGGACTTCATAAATTTGTACGACGGTCAAGCAATGAGGACAGCATCCACTCACCAAACTTCCACACCACACCAACATCAGGACTTTGAACCAAGACAGGCTTAACAGCTGTTTTTCAATTGAACATGATTCGAACTCACAACTCAATCCTGGCTACAAGTTTCCGACCTCACTCGTCAGCTACCGTGGCCCTTTTGTGATTAAATATTATCAAAAGTGAAATTTAAAAAATAATTTTTAACTTAATTGTACGCGTTTCAAAGCTATTGAGTAAATCTTGAGTGCGTAAAATTAAGGCAAAACTTTCAGTTAATTCATGCATTCCAATGAAAATATAATGTAACACTTTTTTTTATATCAAATATTTCTATGAATCCGTAATCTTAAAGAAAAAAGTATTAAGTTTTTTTAAATATCTTTTTTGTTTTTAAGTGAAATTTTTATCTTAAATTTAAAAGTTCTTGTAACAATGCATTTGAAATGCCTGCTTTAAAAATGTGAAAGGAATTCTACTTTTCAAAATTTTTGGCTCTTAAAAGAGCTTTTTTTGTTTATTTTTTTCCTTTACTTTTTATTAAAAATGTATCAATTTTAATCTTTTTTATTCTAACCTTTTGTTTTTAATTGGTTTATGTGTTAAGAGATTTTTAAATAAACTGTGTGTCATTCTTCAAAACAGTTCTGGTCAATACAAAGAGCCAAATTGCATGCCTTACAGATAATAGTTGTTCTTTTTCTGTATATTCTTTTTCTCACAATATGTGTACTTTCTTCTTTTCTTTTCGTCAATTGGCAATGAGTAAATTTATTATCATTTGTCTTCATTTTTTTAATACTGAAGGCTCTGCAATTTTATGATTTAATTTTCCCATCAGAGATGTTATTAAATTTCTTCTAAATTCATTTAAACTGAGTTTTTAACTTAGGTTGGCACGACTTAAATATCAGAAACACAACAATATCGATAAGGCTAAAGAATAATTTTTTGTCAATTTCCTAGTTCGTCTAGCAAAAGTGTAGGTGGATGCCCTGCGGTCTTCTAAATCAACATATCCCATGTGCCACAAAATCTGCCACAATTTTTTGCTTGGAAGTGGTTAATTTTTCTTTTTCCCATTCAGCAAAGTCACCATCAGATTTTTTTGGGTGTCTGTGAAAAAAATTTTTTTTTTATCTAAATGTCTCATCAAATTCTCAATCTCTATTTCTACGAGAAAATTCTAATTAATTTTAAAAATTCGAAGAAAAAACAAGAGAAATGAAAATTCTATCGATCATAGACATCGTAAAGTCATCCAATGAAGTATTTTTTCGAATTTGGTTGTTCCTAAAGGTCGCCAATAATAAGGAATTCGCACACAACTGATAACGTTGGCGAAAAATATTCCCACCCAATTACGGACAATAGAAGCAAAGTAGTAAAAAGGGCCAGGCAAAGTTGTAAAAGGGTCTGCTGGTAAAAAAGGGGGAAAGAACTGTCTCTAGATTGCTTGGTACAGCCGTTGTACCGAAGCCGAAGAGAGCGACATTTTTTTTTTTTTTTTGATACAGCATATGTACCGCCAATGTTCATAGGTTAATTCAGTTATCAATTAAAGAATATCATTCGGAGTTGAAATATATGCCATAATTATAGCTTCACATCAAGTGATTTTAATAGCCACTGACCCAATGTCTCCTACAAGCGAGACTAAAATAATAGCGTTCTAAATAAGAAGAGGAAGATTTTGAGTGAGAAACTAATAATATTATAAATAATCTGCAATTTTAAGGAATTCAACATTGTGTTTAATAATTTTCTATTATTCAAATAAAAAAAATGAACATTTAGCGATGCGTAAGCGTGTAGTTTGTTTTCTTTCGGAAAGCACCATTTTCATTCTACCATAAATAAGCTACGAATAAAAAATGCTCACCTAAAATAATTTTTCTCACTACCACCATTTATTATAAGAAAATTAAATAATTCTGGGTAATAATAAAGCTTTTTATATTTAACTTGACTGCATTTTTTGAAAATGTTGTTCAATGTCTCCTACAGGTGACACCAGGATTGAGGACGATATAGGTCTTTAATATAAAACAAACCTAAGCCAAAGCCATTAACTAAAATTTGCAAATAATTTAGGAACAAAATTACCTAAAAGACAACGAAAATGGTGAAAATATGGAGGAAAAGCCGATAATGTTATTTTAAAACTTTCACTAACTGCAAACTGAGAAAAGTGTGATCATACTTGTTTACCGGAGACGCCCACCACAAATTCAGTAACTTTATTATCTTTAATGATATAGAACCGAAAAAAATCAAAATTCCAACATCTATGGGAAATCCAACACTATAAAAAGGAGAAACAAAGAGATAAATGCATTTAAACCAAAGTATATAATAGTAAAACTAAAATTAATCTGCATCCCTTAATACACACTTAAACAAAGATATTTTAAACTGAAAAAGGTACATTTATGTTCACAACAAATTTAATGAGCACAACTAATCCAATATTGCATATTATTACTTTGATTGATTGAATGACTCTATAAAACTTAAATATTTACTAAAAAGGAATTATACAAAATTTAAATTATACAAATACCTTTATGAAGTAATCAATTAAAAAAAATCAATAAATAAAACTATTATAATCAGTAAATTTTAATCAGTAAAGAGAAACTGTTCTAAAAATATATGACTTCATTTGTTGCCTAGGTTTAAAATTAAAATAAAAATTTTAGCGAAATAAAGGATTTATATTAAAAAATTATACAATTGATTATCATCACTCTAAAAGGGACAAAAAATAACAGAACATATTTAATATATATATATATATATATATATATATATATATATATATAAGTGCACACGTGAACGTTATCAGCACTCTGGATTCTACAATCACTTTCTGCTTCTGTGAAGCAAACACGGTGTGACCTTCCATGGGCGATGTTTAATCGTTTGAAGGAAGTAGAAAAAAAAATTATGGTCACCTTGAAACTAAGAATAAATTTTTGAGGTACGTTCCAGAAACAAGATAGCTAATGAAGGAGGGAAAACACATTGATTCACACTACCTCGAGAAGGCTAAGGTGCAGAAGTCTACAAAAAAAGCACTGTTGTCTGTTCTTTGGGACTGACGAAGTATCATAACATATTTCTGATACTCTGATCAAGAAAAAGCCTAATATGATCTCCAGTATTTCGTTTTAATGAGTACAAGGCACTTACTCCCTTATCTCAAACCGTGGTTGAGGAATCGAAGACGAAGATTTGATATCCGTGCTATTCTTCTGATATCGCTCTATGTTCTTATTTCTTATTTCCATATCTCAAACACTATTATGGGGTAGGAGATTTGTCAACACAAATTACATCATTCAATAAACTAAACAGTGATTTTCAACGCGAATACTGAAATCTATAATGACGACATTCGAAAAGTTAACAAACACAGATAAAAAAGGTATAATTTTAGAAAGTGACTATGAGGAGAAGTCTTAAGTTCATATCTGGATTATTTAATATTAATTAAAGTTTGATAATTCTCCTTCGTGTGCGTAATTATGAAACTTTCAAAGACACACGTCTCAATATAATCCATATGAATTCTACTGATTATTACATCGTCTCTCTTATTTTTTTCATTTTTTTTTAAAAATTCCCAGCTTTAACCTTTCTAAAATCCATTAGATTCTAAACAGGAGGAAATTTTTAAAAATTCTTAATGAAAACATGTTTACATACATTTTTAGTGAAAAAATATTTTTTTCTCAAGATAAGAGAACGTATTTTCCTCTCAATATTGCCGTTTATTTTTAAACGTATGAATGAACTAATTTTTTTCTAGTCAAATTGTATTTTCTAATAGTGTCATCGCTGTACTATGAAGCATGATACAAAAAATGATACAAATTATTTTTATACGTTAGAATAATAATTGAATATATTTTTAAATATATCTGTTTTAAACAGTAAACTAATAGATATACTTTTAAAATTTATAAAAATAAATTAAATATGAGTTATACTTTTAAGCATAACTATTTATGAAAAATTCATTTTATTTCTTACAGAAACGTATTTTTATTTCAAACATTTTAGTGTATATTTATGATGCAACTGAAATAAAGACAACGAAAACATAGTTAGTTTTACATAAATATATAATAATAACAACAGAAATTAATTAGATGCACACATATTGTTTGATCAAAATCTTTTTCTTTTCTTTAATTCGAAATTTAATGATTTGTTTCATAATCTTGAAGCAATAGATTACATTTATTTGGAAATAAATAAAAAAAATTGATTTTTTTAATCAGTTTAAGATTTCCTTCAATAATTTTATATATTTTGAGTAAATCATTACATAAAATCTTATGATATCCATAATACTATAAAAATGTATTTGTAATAAAATTTCTTGAATAAGTATAGGTACTTTAATGCAATAAATTATTCTTCCTGATGAGTCTAACACTATATATATATACCTAATATACTTAAATAATGCAAAATACTATCTTTAGTATAACTGAACTTCGAGCTTCATTGCCCATAAAGGATATTATGTACTATCTAACAATTTTTCTTACGTAAAAACATATAAATAGTGAATTATATCTAAACATTATTATGACATTGCAAATTCTCATGGACTCAGCTGAGTCTAAGAGCATTTGTTCAGTCAACTTCAAATGCACACAAGATAATGTCAGCTTATTCTATGTCATTGATAAGAAAATGGAATATGGAAGGGAGTTATTTTTTCTTTCTTTTTCAGTTAAAATATCAAAAAATTTATTCTTATCGCGAACTTTGGAACTCCGCCAAACTGTTCCATCGCTTCAAAAGACATATCTCGCTTGCGTTCACTAGTATTTGCTTTATGTCATTTTAGATATGAATTTAAGTCTCCGGGAAATTCCTTAAAATTGTAAAAAGCATTTTCTCGAAATGGGATGCAGAAAGGAGCTAAAAGCTGGAATCAAAATGTACTTGTAAAAATATCAGGAATACTACATATCTTTTGGTTTTCCATAACATGTGTAATATATTGACATTTCAGTGAATTTGTTAAGATATTAAATGAATTATATTTTTACTGCTATGTAAACGATTTTCATAGAACGTTTAGTATCAAAATTACATCATAACCACACGTTTTACTACTTTCCTGAAAATTATTTCATGAATAAAAAACATGTTAAATAATTTTCATGTGAATAATTTTCAACAAAAATTAGTGTATTATGTGTAACTGTAATTCACTCTCTGAAGCAACTTTCATCTTGCTTCAAATAGCAATAAACATTTCAACTTATGTTTATATAGTAATACTATTTCGAATTATGTATTGTTGAGATAATAAAATATCTAGATATACTGGAAACAAATATTCATAATCATTAAAATTGGAGCTGAATTCGATAAATTGCGACAATAAAATCACATAAAATACCTTTAATTAAGAAATATTACTAATATTTCAGGAAGAGTCGTCACATAGAGTTTTGAAGACATCTTTGAATAGAAAACGATATATTTTACCAGAACAAGTTTCTAAAGCTAATTCTACTTTTCAAGATATAGGAATAAAACTAAGGTATAGTCTCTAAAACTAATTCTATTTTCTAAGATTATTTCATGAAATAAATTTTGAAGTAAAAGTTTTACCATACTACAGTTCATGGTAGAAGAGGTAATGACTTACTAGAATTACTAGAGTTAATGACACTTGTAAAATCATACCTATTCTTTTAATATTCCTTAAAACGTATTTCTTGGGAATGCCATGTATTTCCCATGTTATTTACTTTGATAGATCTCTCTAAAACTTTCAGCACTGAAATATTTCCACGTTGAAAATTTAACCGTAAAAAATAGAATACGGTTCCTTGCCTGAAGAATTAATTTAGCATTTGCTTTCATAAACCGAATTTTTTCAAATCGTAGATGTAATTCTCATGAGAAAGTAAGCATACGAGTTTCATTTGTTCTTACACTAACTTAAAACCATTTGTAAGACTATTTTGGTGAAAATTGTTAAGAAATGTTGATGGAATGGATTGAGTCTAGTTTAAATTACATTAGCAGAGGTACTTTGATTTAAAATCTGGTTAATGTTATTTCATACAATTTGCGTTTGTTTCTCTTTTTTTAATACTATTTTGGAGACATATTGCTCCGAATTAAAATATTTTTAAACATTTCTAGCTTCCGTACGTAACTTTCAAAAAGAAACTAACTATATTATTTGTTAATTAAGTCTTAATGAATTCATATTTTTGGAAAAGTTTCCTATTGCCTAACGAATGCGTATTACTTTTTTTTTTTAAAAAAAAAGTTTTATTAATTCCATACATAATAGTTCACATGGGAATTTTATATATCACATCCAAATTCATAAGAATGCATCATGATAACATAAATGCCTTAGCATAAGAGTAACATTTATATCATGTATAAATGAATAGATTTATAATGTTATTCGTACGAATTAGATATATATAATTTTATTAAAATGAATTACATAATGTACTCTTTGCTGACTCGTTTTATTTAGTCTTATATAAGAAAGAAAAATCATTGAATAGTTGCATAGTTATATCATTGCTATCATTTACTTCTTTTAACCAGTTGTATTAATTCCAATAATTCAGTTTTGACATACCATTGGTACAGTTTCATAAACGACGGTCAAGATGAACATTATGTTAACCTACTAAGGAACGTATATGATGTCAATGATTTAAATTTTTATGCATGTATACAAAATTACGTTTGGTATAGTAGTGATGTTAGGAAGATTGAAAACTTCATGTATATTTCTGATAATTTATCGAAGTATTGTTATTAAAATTCTAATGAATGCGAAACTAAGCATTAACTACTAATATTTTTTTCAACTTCTTGTGACATCTTAAAAATATACAATAGAATGTAACATAAAACAGTTCAATAAAATTTACAAATTTTGCATGACAACTTATCTAATTTAGAATCTTCCTATATATTATCAGAGTAATACGATATGGCCAATCTTTTATACTAAATAATAATATTACTATATAATAAATCTTTTTTTATCTTTTATACTTAATAATACTAAAACTCTTAGCAGCTTATATTACCGCTTATATTATCATTATATTGCCGCATCATTTTTCATACACTGTTACATCCACTTTTATAATTCATTATATCATCTATCATATTTCATAACAGTATCATGAATATTCTATTATTTCAACTGTTGCGTAATCTTTCATTTTAAATATCACCATTTGAAAACACACTGACACCTATGAAAATTCGCACTCGTGATTTATCATATATTCATAATTTATTGAAAGTCTTGGATTAAACCTCATTTAATTTAAATGTAGAATTATACTGTGTAATATTATAGCAATAATATAAATTCGATATCATAGATTGGAATATATCCAGTGAAAAAAGTAAATATAAATTTCAAGTAAAATTTCTTACATAAAATTTATTCAATTTAAAATTGTATAGTATTTATTGAAACTACTTCATTTAAATTTAAAAATTTGTGTCCAAAACATATATATTTAAAATGGCATGATTAATCAATTGTTCATTAGAAGCACCCTTACAGGCATCGCGAAGGCTATTGGCGTCGGACTTAGTACATTTGAACATCAGTCAAGTGGCAAGTAGCATTTTAACTAGTATGAAAATTATAGTTATTTACATCATTTTAACTTAAGCATACTAAGTCTTGATATATTTAACATACATCATTCCCATCAAATGACGGGTCTGTAGTTACTCAATCACATGACTCGACGGAAACAACA
This sequence comes from Nephila pilipes, assembly GCA_019974015.1. Taxonomy (NCBI): domain Eukaryota; kingdom Metazoa; phylum Arthropoda; class Arachnida; order Araneae; family Nephilidae; genus Nephila; species Nephila pilipes. The sequence continues at coordinate 173,466 of BMAW01085825.1, forward strand.
CCGCGAAATACCTCCGAATCACGGCATAAAATGCCACGGTTTAATCAATACAAATAGAAAACTGAAATTATATTACATTGAAAATATCAGAATTGTTTTTCTTTTTGTATCACAAAAAAAATTAAATACGTTCATTAATCTTTAAAATACATTAGCATTGGAAACTTTTCTACAGAAAATAGCATACAGTATAAAAGAAAATAAATGAAACATTTTAATACCTTTACATATGAAAAAGAAAATTGTCTTTGTGGCTAGCATTCATCAAGATGATATTTTATTTCTTTTATTTATAGTTATTCAGCAAGCCGAAATAGTTAAGGTTGCTGGTTAGAAGGAAACTATATTTATAAGAAAACAAAATGCAACATAAATGCATAACCCAAGTAAACCAATCTGAAAGCACTTTTACATCCATAAGGATAAAAAGTAGCAAATCTTTCGAGTAAAACTAATCTCAGAAACTTCTGGCTTGAATTGCCCATATCTGATTCGAAACAAGATACTCATCTTACCGCTCGAGCGATCTCGATAAGGTTTCATAACCATCCTCCATCTTAAATAAAAAGTATGTTAACCCTTATTTTTTCACCACAACTCTTTATGTAAAAGATAAACATGAAATATTAACCCAAGCAAACCCATTAGAGATTAAATGGCATTTCTTTTCCTCGGTACGTGCCAAAAGAAACAAATAAAGAAACCGAGAAGAAAGTTAAACGATTTGTTGTACAACAACGTAAAACCGTAAAAATAAAATGAAAACTAAAACAAAATTCCGTGTAAGACGATTTCGTAACTGTTATATATGTTTCCGTGTACGGAGCTACGACATTTGATACAATTTCGGGAGGAAAGTTTAGAGTTTAGAAGCTGCTAGGAAGCTTTGTGTTTTTCTCTTTTGTTCCCAGGATCACGTAGGACTGAAAATAGGACGATTTCCTTACGGCCCTAGTTCCATTAAGGAAAAGGCTCTGGTTATGATTCGAACCACGCACCGCCCCGGATCGTTGGGGCGTCTTATTATACAGGGGCGTCCAAGGGAATTGTTCTCGCCAGACGATCCATCATGCAAAAAACAGATCGTTTGACCACACCATTATTTAATAAAAACCAGAATAGAATTGAAAAAAGTGAAAGGCTTGGGGGAAAAAATAAACACAGAGATATTGGGAATTGAGGTTGGACGGCATAAGATATTATATAATTTTGTCTTTAATTGAATTAAAATTGCTTTACATCTATAAATATGATTATTTAACCGATATTAACATGGAAATGGATGTAAAACAAATTGAATAAAATATTTACTAAAAAGTCTTTTCCAGTTTAAGATCAATGTCGATTTATTATAAGCTCAAATACTTTCCATGACTTTCAGTAATTGTTTGATTCCCAAGAATATATCACATTAATTTAGTGTTTCCCCTTAATTTTCTAAATGTACTTTCTTCCATAATAATATTAGTTCGCTTATTCGAGTTGTTAATAATAATTGTAGAAATAATTATTTATTCAACGTAATAATTTTTTTATTAGAAATTTTGATAATTAAGTCATATATTAAAAAAAAAAAAAAAATGCACGTGGTTGTATTATCGAGTATTCTTAGACGTGAGCTCGCTAACGGAATTGCTTCTTTCGAATGGTGAATGAGAGTCTGAATGCCACTAAAACTCAGTCGTGTATTCGGGCCGAAGTGAGTGAATCTGTTGAGACTCCAAGTTCTCACGCTTTCGTTTCCATCAATGACCATTGTTAGAAACTACGAAGTCCATCATCAATGGCCCTTGTGTTGAATCTTAGATCGAAGCTAACAAAACAGCTATTCAAAGAAAATCCTTTAATTGCAACTATATTAGCTCTTTTTAATTTTTAAGATTTTTCCAATAAAAAGAGGGATGCAAATTATAGGGATTGTCTACTAAGCTATTTTTTGGTATTTTATACACTCATAAGATATTAAACTGTTTAACAAAACTCAATATTGAACTTCATATCTGAAAACATGAAATTAAATTACTTTTAGTCTTCCGAAAGCATATTCCGATGTATAACACATGGATCAATAAGTCCTGAGACTGTGCGGTCGTTTTTTTGCGATTTCCTCCTTCAAACGCACCAGCAAGTCAATATAATAATCACTGTTGATCGATTTACCTTTTTCGAGGTAGTCAATGAAAATCACGCCATGTATATCCCAAAAAACTGACGCCATGACTTTGCCAGCTGACTGCTGCGTTTTCGGACGCTTCGGACGGCTTTCGCCAGCTGTGGATGACTGCCGCTTCGACTCTGGAGCGTAGTGATGTATCCATGTTTCGTCCATGGTCACGTAACGACGCAAGAAATCTTTTTTGTTGCGAGTAAATAGCGATAAACAGCTTTCTGAATCATCGACTCGTTGCTGTTTTTGTTCCATCGAAAGCAATCGCGGCATCCACTTGGAAAAAACCTTTTTCATGCTCAATTTTTCATGAAGGATAGTAAATACACTTCCATATGATATCCTTGTCATCTCAGCAATCTCACGGAGCTTCACTTTACGATCTTTCATTATAATTTTTGTCACTTCACTCACATTTTCCGGTGTAACGGCTTCCACAGGTCTACCCGAGCGTTCCGCGTCATTTGTGTCGGTACGACCACGTTTAAACTCGGCAAACCACCGACAAATCGTTGCTTTTGATGGACAAGAGTCCGGGTAACATTTTTCAATCCATTGTTTCGCTTGCACGGTGTTTTTACCCATTAAAAAACAATGTTTTATCAGAACACGAAACTCGGTTTTTTCTATTTTTTAAACAAATTACAAAACGACTTCACTCCAACCTCGATAACTCAGCTGTTTCTGGTCCGATCGACTTAAAATTTTGACACGTTTCAAGCAAAGGTTAGTACTCTAGAAAGATCTGGTTACTGGTTTACTACGAGCACCATCTCTGGGTTAGTCTTGGAACTTATTGATCCATGTGTTATTTGTATTTTAATGTCTTTTTTTTTCTTTTTTGTCATAGTGCGTACCACATCAAAAGGCGAAACAGAATAAAAAGCCAATAAATAACGGTCGCAATGAATTGAACTCTAGGATCTATATAGTATTCAATAAGCAACTTCCATTTATTATATAGCTAGTGCTTTTTTAGAACAATTTATTCTAACTCAATCGAAGTCAATCCAGGAACATGGCAGTTAAAGATAAAAAAAAATGAAGAAAAGTCTTAATTATAGGATGATTTACTCTTATATTAAATTTGTAATTAAGCAGCATATACATTGTGTTTCAAAACATCTAGTGCAAACATTAAGGTTCAGTAGAATACATTATTACATTTGTTTTGTATGGGAGGACAGGAAATGTCCAAACACTGACACAAAAAATATAATCAAAATTAAGCTTTGATTTTCTGCTTACAAAATCATTGACCAAATTAGTACAAAAATGTTTAAAAGAATCACACAAAATCGCATCCTTCAACAGAAATATGCTTGGCTGTGACAATGAAGTGCTTGATATTCACCTTCAAAATTTGGTCAGTTTGGTTGGGATAAAGCTTTAAAGTAAATGGAAACCCAAAAAGCCTTATCAAGCACTGAACTTCAATAAGACAACTATATCCTTGAAATGTAATACATTTACATGGTGTATGCAATATTGAGTGATTAATGCAAATATTTTGAAAAAAGAAACATTTGTCAGTGATACCGTAAAAAAATATTTTTTTTGCTTTCCTTCACTTTGCTATATGTGTTTTTTTCACAATACACACATACAAACTGCGCACATAATATACATTACAAAGAATGGTGCAAAGTACATTATCATCTCTTAAGGCTTTTGCAATGAATTTTGAAGAGCCACATATTTCAGTTGTTATCTGCATGCCTGAAATTTCCCTAATTTTGTTTTGTGATACATTTGGCCGCAAATGATATTTATGATTTTTGTCTCTACCATTGATTACATTCAGGCTTAATTGTCTGTAATATAACAAATAAATACTGTTGTGTATATATAATGAAAAATGAAATAAAAGTAAACCTTTTAAAAGAGAGCGCTTAATTTGCGGTGCTTTCTAATTTGATGTTAACTCTAACACAGTTCGAAATCCAACTCTGAGAGTTAAGCCTGCAAACGCGAAATATTAAAGTTAATTTGAACACAAAATCGATCTGCACTCTTCTAATGAATATTTATAATTATTTTCTTAAAATTAGGAGCATTGTTCATTGATAAAAGTTTAGTTGTTTTCTATTTCTTATGATTAATAATACAATTGAGAGATTTGGATTGTTTTTTAACCTCAGGAGCAACTCGAGGGCTCATGAGAGCGGATCGCGTAATTTTGAACTTCGGTCATGTGACGAGGACAAAACCTGTCTTGGCAACACTCTCTCCAAACTTCCATACCACATCATCCAGAGGACTTAACTGGTATTAGCCTCTACAGATTTAACTGGTATCAGCTCTGGTTACATGGTGGATCATTAGTGACATCAGGGCTGAAAACGACTAAAACACCAACGGCCGCTAGTCCATTACCATGATCACTAGGTTACTGAGATCACACACAATTGAGAGAAGCATAATGAAATATTGCCAACAAACCATTAATTTTACTCCAAGATCCCTTGAAAATGTAAATACTTCAGATCTTTAATTCCATGCTAATTTCTATGAAATGTTTTTAAGTTGAATTGGAATTTAATGATAGTAGAGTTGCTCCCAAAATTCCACACATTTTTCCAAGCATCTGAACTCCTTTCAAGAGATAGAGATTAAACTATTGATTCCATCCTAAAATTTCAAACCATAATATGTATTTTGGCTCTTTTCGTAATTATATAAAACACATAATATTTTCAGTTACTGGCAGTATACCATCAGAGTAATATTCTTCTAATATCACTATCCACAGTAAGCATCATTAAACTATTTTGAATGTTGCAAGATATTTTATTAATTTAAACCCCAAAATAACTTCAGTGAAAAAAGGTATCATAAAAATTATTTGAGCAGTTGAGAGGAAAAAATTTTCTTATAAATTATAGATAAAAAGTTTGTTGTATAACGAATCACAACATACGATTAAATTTTACTGGTAATGATCGACTGTAATTATATATTTTAGATTATTTGTATAAGAGAGCATTAGAATAGAATACTTATAAATTTTAGAATCGAAATCAAAACTTATCCCACTAAAAAATATTTAGCTAAAGAAAATATAGTTAAGGTTTTGTTAGCAAATCAGACGCACACACTCACACACACACACACACACACACACACACATATATATATATATATATATATATAGTAAGTAGCGTAGAAGTTATTGAAAATTGTTGATTCCTATTAAATAATCCAATGAACTGCCAACCAAATAATATTCTTAAATTTGTGATCCAAGTGACTCCAGTAGTCCATTGTTCATGATCGCGAACTCGGACTGGCGATGTATTGTCTAATAATGAGTTTGAGTCCTGATTGAACGAAAGACCTAACATTTAGTGGGGCTCATGTACACTAAATTTTTTGAAGCTCCAAATCCTTCTACTGGTGTGAAATTTCGGACAAGGGAGGGGCTAACTCAGGAGACATTCTCTTTCTTGATTGTGGTTCAAAATTACAAATTTAGTCGACAACAGCCCTCATGTTGTTTTTAAGAATGTGACTATCCAATAAAATGACCCATCTATCAATTAATCATTTATTTAAAATCGGGTAACATATTACAATTCTATGATATACATTTGCTTATCTATACACACACACATATATATATATATATGTGTGTGTGTTTGTGTATGTGTATCTATGTATATAATATTTGATTAATTTAAATCCTAAAATATCAATACCTAAAGTAAATATCACTAAGACTCATCATATATCTAAACCCGAAACAAATATACTTGAGCACCAAGTCTGACACTGAAATATGCAAATCCCCGAGAAATAATGAGAAGTGAAAAAGAAGCCACCCCAGAAGACGTCGCAAAGATTAGTCACACGGTCGGTAATGGAAGTCCTCGAAAATCAGGACTCAAGTGTCACGCTATCCGTAAAGCGCGGAAATCCGCACCCACTAATTATTTCCCAATCAACAGACACAATCTCTGGTTTTCTCACCTTGTCTCTACCAACCCTGGTGCGTGTCTGAGGGAAGTTAAATGACTACGGAAATTACAGAGCACCAACTTCGTTTGTAAGTGCGTCACGTAGACGTGGCCTGCACCATTACGAGGATACGACACTGTTGATCTGGAATTATTCATCACGGGTAAATGCGTTTTTCCCTCTGGGATGGTCGCATAATCATATTTGAAAGTACTAGTTTGTGGTTTTGGTGTGAGTCTTGCTTCGTAGTCAGAAGGCGTGATGAGTTGAAGATTGGGTAATCGATTTTGTACGTGTAATTGGTGTCGTTTTGTAGAGAGCGGTTAAGATTTGAAGGATTAGATCACTTTTAATGACCTACATGACATCTAGCTGAAGCTCATATAATATGCATAATATTTCTTAATGTTATATTTGATTTTTCAAAAAAATGTATAAATAATTTTCATGAAGGTATTTAAATGTGAAAAGATTCTTGTACTTTTCCCACAAATATAAATGCTTATTGAAAGTTATCATATGCATATTTTATTGCATGCCTATATAAAAGCAAAATTAACATAAAATTGATTTTTAGTTTAAGTGTATGCGATTTTATTTATATATATATTACTTTCCCAAGTGATATAAGTAAATATATCTCAATCTAAGAAATAGCTAATTTCTTTCAAAAATATTTTAGTGATTTCCTTTGAGCATTTTAAATCTCAAAATAGTTATATATTCAACATAAATCAGTTTAATGGATACAAAAACAAATAAACATCAGTAATTGCATTCGATGATAATATCATAAATTCAAACGTTCGTATGTATGATAGAAAATAATTTTTTTTTTACTTGTTTTGAAAGTTACAAAAATAAATTACTAAAGCAAATTAAAAACCAAATTCTCATTAATTTTTTGGGGGAATTGAATATTAATTTACTTCTTTTTTCCCTTCAGAAAAGTAAATGATATAGTGACTAAAAATAAATTGCTAAATTTTTTAAAAAAATTCTAATGCATAAATAGATAGCTATCATTCAAAAAGTAATTTGCATATTTGATTGATTAATTTTATATGCTGCCTTATATGCAGTTTATTTTAAGAAAAAGCAACATATTTTTTTTAAAAAAACATTACGTAATTAGTAAGCATAATTTAGTTAGTATTAGAGACATTAGTAACGATTTATTTTGAATAAATATATGATGGATAACAAGTTTCATTTTAAAACACATTTAATGATATCTCACTTGGAACATGTCGATATATTTGGATCAGTTCATAGTTTTTTAAGCACATTATTAGTATGTATAATGTTCTTTTTCAATAAAAACACATGATAAATTTAATCAGAATGTTCAGTGATAAAATATAAATTTTGTAGGAGAAAAATACACTTCTCATAATAAGCGATACGCAATACTTAAAGAAAGAGAGAAGAAACAAGTTAATTATCATTATACATTAATAGCTCATCAAAAAACGAATGCATTTTTTTAAAAAAAAGTATGTGCTTCCAAAATTCTAAGTGAGATAGGCATTATATATATATATATATATATATATATATATATATATATA
>BMAW01085825.1:181170-263052 GCA_019974015.1 Nephila pilipes
TATATATATATATATATATATATATATATATATATATATAAAAAAATTCTATAACAAAAAATGCGACGTACCAAGTAGGAGTTGTCCGATAGATACAAAAATTGGCGGATAGGAAAATTTTGTAAAGAATAGATAAAGCTTAAAATTTCAGAAAAATTGAATGATATATTTAAGAGTTACATAGTTACAAAATAGCGAGCTCAATAAGGTACTGAACCGCGTCTAGCCTGGAAGCAAGCTACCACACTTCGTGACCTAGAATGATAAAGCTCCTTGATGGTCTCCTACGGTATTTCTTGCCGAAATTGTTCAAATTGTCGTGCTGAGTCATCAACATTCTCTGATAGATGCAGTCGCCTTTCCATCATATCCCAGAGACTCTCAATAGTAGAGAGAACTGGCGATTTGGATGGCCAAAGAAGTTTTCTAAAAAAAATGTAAGGTGGCTCATAGTAACACGTGCCGTATGTATTCTGCTATTATGTTGATGAAAAATAAGGCCAGAATACTGCAAAAGGAATAGTAGCAAAACAGGTCTCAGAATGTCGTCGACATACTGTAAATGTATCTTTAATGACGACCAAAGGGATCCAACTATCAAGGAAAATGTCCCCCCCCCCAGACCATAACTGCTGGTTCAGGGCCTTTATGGCGTGCAATAGTTAGAACAAGATCGGCAAGCTGACCTAGACTTCTCGAGACACTTTTTCGATGATCGTCAGGACACAATTGGAAGTGAGATTTGTCGCTAAACATTGTACGTCCCCAGGCAGCATCATTCCAAGTTGATCGAGTAAGCACAACTATAATATTGCTTTAAAGTGTACATGCGTGAGTGACAAATGAGGTAACGGTCAGTGAGAGCATAGATTTCACTCTATCAGCCGTCTGTGAGTGGTCATGGTAGACACTCGTGAGCGGGTCACACATTTGATGATTGATAACGATGAATCAAGTGCAGAGACAGCTTATCTGACAATCACTCTGTCCTCCCATCTTCTGTGGCCCTAGGTCGACCTCTACCATCAGGAAGCTAATACTGCCATGGTCCATCCATTCTTGTTTATAATCGCCGCATCGCTTTGACATATATGACGAGCGATTCTCCGATTTTCACAAACTTCCTTTTTCAATCCAATGATGCGACCTCTTTCAAACCTAATAGTTGCTCCGAATAAACTCCAATCTTGTGGAAATTCATTTGTCTAGTCGTTGAAAGGTATCCTAAATCGCAATGCAACAGAAAATTGGACCATCAGATAGAGAATCGCTTTTTCTAAGCACCAGCTGAATGCACTCTTCCGATGCGCTGTAGTTCCCTCTATTCATTCATTCAACACCAAATTTTAATCATTTGCATATTCCATTCAATTGTCTATAGATAAGAAATCTCGTTAGAATCAGGGAAATCTTTCTTTGGGCGTCGTTTTTTTCGTTACAAAGTGTATGTGTATATATATACATACTCTATAACAGTTGCAGAATAGAACAAAAAAAATTGGTTCAAAGGGGATATAGTCCTCTCTCACAGATATATAGTCCTCGTACCGTAATAGTTTGCTGGAAATAAGGAAGTTAGACGTTCCTGTGACAATTGATGCCACAGGCTTAGCAACGCTGTTTTCAGGTCTTGAATGGTGTTTGGAGGGGGGGGGTGCGAATTGCAATTGCTCTCTCCATAGCTTCCCAGGCATATTTTATACTATTGAAATCTGGAGATCTGGCTTGGACCCTTGAAAAGACGGATATAGAGCTCCATGACATCACATGTAGGTATGTGCTACCATCCAACATGATGCCTGCCGTGACCACCAAATCTCCGCTACCATATTGGTCGATATCGTGGATATTGGACGGCAGGTAGCGAGTCTCTGGATATCTCCATATGAAAGTACGGCAAAAATCACTGGTTAGGCTGAATCGGGACTCATCAGTGAAGATAACCATTGATTAATGCTCATATTTGTATGATCTCTGTATCATTTTATGCAGATTCCCCTTGACGCAGAATTTATCTGGACGCAAACAACAAATCTTCTTGCAAACAGGCCTATCTTATGAAGATTTCTGGAAACAGTCACCTTTGAAACTCGGGTTCCTAAAGCTACAAACAAAACATTTCAGACCTAAGAATTTATAGCATACCTGGTACGCTTTATTGTAATGGACAAATGGTGGTCTTCTCTGGCCGTCCAGGCTTTTTCTCGACGAATGCGGCATCCACAAACTGTTTTGATAAGTTGGACACAACGATGGAAGTTAATCCATTTGCTGCCAATGTATCGCAGGCGTGTTTACTCTCCTGTGCCCAGCGTATCACGGGGATACTCTCCGTGAGTGTCTTCTACGACCCAACGTATCAATAGGGATATGCTTGACGAGAACATTTTATTTGATTTTTTAATGTTTTTATATGGCGTTACGATGGCTCAAAATCTACATAGATAGGTTATTTGGAATGTTGACTTTGGGGATATGAGCTTGCATTTCACTTCTGACAACCAGGAGAAGGGTAATAGTTAAACTCACGTTTTGCGGCATGGCTCTTTAAATGTAATGACATGATTTAAAGGGTGCTTGCTTCGTGGAAGTTCAATGAAGAATTTATGGCTCTTTAGGGGGGTAAGAGCTGTTGGTAGCAGATGTTCTTAGCTGTTCGCTTCATTCGGTCGGTTTTCATTTGCAGCGACAGTCATGACGAAAATAAAGTATTTATCTGATACTGAGATTTGTTAACTAATGAATGAATCTGACAGTGATGTTAGTGAAAATAATCCAAATATGTGCATAGATATTAAAGTAAATAAAAAGGTCGAAAAATATGTGACCTTTGCTCCAAATCTAGCGTGAAGCATCAAAATATGTATGTAAACATGTGACGTTGGATTATGCAATGATTATTTTTATATAAATATACCATGCAGCAAAATAAGATTTATCTTTATTATCTATATATTCCATATAATGATACATCATTACACCATGAAATTTATGTAGCAAATGTAAATATATTTTGCCTTTTCTTAAAAGATATAATTTTTATGTAATTATTTTATGTAAAAAACATAGAATTTTCAATTAAATCTTTTTTTTTCTTTCGTGTATATTAAGTTTAATGCATTTTAAATAAAATATGTAAATGCCAAAATATTGTAATGAATAGCCGATTTTAAAGAAGTTTTTTTCGCGAATTAGGCTTTTTCTCCCTCCTGTAATGAAAGGGTTAAATCGAATTCTTTGAAAATTTGGATTTGAGACTGTCCTTCTTCTATCCTACCCACAATTCGCCTTGTCAATCCATAATCTAAACGTTGGTGGTTACTGAGTTTTACTGTTTAAATTTGAATTTAAGGGATTGATGCAAAAAAAAAAAAAAACCAAGAAATTCGACGAAATGCGCTAGCGAACAAAATGCAGATTTTGGTAAGCGCTTATAAGTCCCGTTTTTCAAACTAGTTCCGCCAACACGTACGTATACGCTTGCGTATTCAATGAACAAGATTTGCATCTTTGTTTGAAGAAGCATTTTTTACATTCCTTTCAATTATTTTCTTGAAATTCGACAAAATATGAAAAATCTCTTAATTTTGAACACCTGTACACACACACACACATATATATATATACATACAAAGGTTGTAATTTATGTTCCTTTTTTTCGTGTTGAATTATTTCTGGTACAAACGAGTGACACGTTTCTGAAAGTTAATGCACTACAAATCCCGTATTATATCATTGTTTTATTTTAAAAAGAAAATTTCATTAATAATTAAATGCATGGAACATGCGAAGGAATGCAAATGTATTTCATGTCGCTTAAATTTCAAAAATGAATAAATAGCGAAATAAATAAAAACTTCATTTTTTTTAAATGCAAGTCACATTATATGCTTTCATACTGCATTCATTTTGAGTTAGGAATTTTTTAATTTCTATCGATTATTAAAATTTATAATGGCAAAGATTCCGGAAATGTAAACGTTAATGCTAAAATAAAAGCAGATTGTTAATAAACATCCATGTTTGAGCTTCATTTTAATTTGACATTATTTTTATACATACTTTTGAAAATCTATTTATTTTTCATATATTTTTGCATTTCAATGTTGATACGTATAAGTTTCATTAAAGTATTTTTTTTAAGATATCTGCATTATTCAAATATTTTTTGTTGATTTTTGAAGGTGTATTGCAGGTTTTCACCTGTAACTCCAAGAATGAAATCAAAAATAAATTATATCATATAAAATAAATACTATATCATCGATCGAACTTTTCTCTTTCTTAACTAATCTTTAAACTAGTCTCAATATAGATTTCTTTTCTGAAAAAGACATTATCTATAAATTTTATATTTCTTAAGATAGAAAAAATCAAATTAGGGTATACTGTTTGAAGAATGCCATACAATGGAACATCTAAAAATGAAAGAATCGTAACGTCTTAATGATAGATAAGGGTAGTAAAAAATAAAAGAGTTTCTATCAAATGTTACGGTATCCTATGATTCTTGAAGACCTTGGTCCCTGAAGTGTCCATTAATTTGGAGGCATGGTGTTTCCCAAGACAATCATTGATTTCTCCTATTGCAGGAGCCTTCAACGTCTTTCGAATGAAATCTCGGGAGTAAAATTCTTGGTGAAAGTGATACTTGATTCTATTTTTAAGGCTCTGTTAAAACCAGTGCAGAGTAGGCGACAAGAAATCTCGGAGAAAAAATAATCCTTGTCTTTATAGGCTGTAATTTCCTTCCTTTATGTTTCGTAAGACGAGCTAAGTGAAATATATGTGATAGTGTCCCATGACAGGAAATGGTTTTGTAACGAAAAAAATAGCGAAAGCCTAAACGAAATTTCACTCCAGAAAAACTACTTTTAGTAAAGGAAAAGAATAAAAGAAAAAAAATTGTTTTCCGCTGTTTTTACTCTGTTTCTCTTTTTCAAGATCGTAACTTCTGATTTATATCTCATGCCTCGTGTAAAATGAAAGTTTTTGAAAGTTTCTCAGACTAAACATAAAATTTCTAAGAGAATGAATACGTGAGAAATGTTTATTGAAACTCTTGATATTACTTGTTGATGTATATGAAATTGCATATTTTTTCAAAAACATTTCAGCAATATAAATCATGCGTTCATGTAAGTGACTTTTATAACTTACTCTACGTCACTAAACATACCAAATCACTTACAATATGCAAATTTATAACTCTGAAAATTGTTTCAAGAAACGTCTAGGAAACATATTTCCTAATTATTTTGTCTTCATGCTGAATAAAAGTAGAAATCAATGGATGAAATTTTGAAAACTCCATTTAAATGCTTCGAAAAAATTAAGAAAAAACAAATTAGTTTCTTAAGAAGTATTTATTCCCCACACATTAATTAAGTTTATCTTTTCCCGTCTATAGATGCTTCATGAAGATTGTAGTTAGAGTCATATACATTATGTTTTGTGTGAATAGCTCATTGTCATATGATAAAAGTAAAACATAAAAGCCGACTTAAGAAGGCACACAGAAGCAGAGACTCCTCAAAATTTTCAGAAAACAATTTAGGTTGATGAAAATATAACTTGTACATATATATAAAAGGATACGAAACATTAACAATAATAATAACATCTTAACATTTTTTTTAAAAAAAAGATATAGATATTATATTGTTCATTAAATATTAGCATTACTGCTACAAAATCTGAATATACTTAACAAATGTTAGAAAATTTTCAAAAACAGAGAGAGTATATCCCTATTTCAACGTAATGGACGAATTTTTAGAGCTGATGGAACAGCTTGTTTAATAATCCAGGATATCACTGCTTCAATTTTGAATAACAGTTGGATTCATGTCAACAGAACAAAATGATATTTTAACGTCCTGAGTTCTTAATATCCTCATACGACCATTAGGTAATGGAGTTCTGAAGACATTAGAATTCGTGATGATGATGATTTGTTATTTTCTTAGCTGTCAGTACTGTCTAGTTAATTATATGTCGTATAAACTTTTTCGTAATAACTATGTTTTTTCTTCCTCTTTTTTTATGTTTCTTACAACACGCTGAATAACTTATAAGTTTTTTTTTCTTCTTGAATTGCTAATTGTTTTTGATGGTTTATTTTCTCAGTCCTTCTCTTAAGACCTCGAATTCTATGTAATTCAATAGATCCACTCTAGATCCGAAGTTGTTAATTCAAGTAGGCTTTAAGCTTAGGTAAACTGTAATATCTACTTTAATGTATAACAGTTTTCATAGGCAAAACACACAGAAAAAAGATGATAAAAAATTTATCCTTCAAATTGTTCTCAATTTATTTCATTGCTATTTTCCTCATTTTGTACGGAAAAAAATATATGATAAAAGAAAATGAACTAAACAAATAAAATAACCATTTTTGGGTTTTTGTAGTGTACTGAAAAATTTAAATTGTTTGTATAACTGTATTTAAAAAAAAATATAACTTCTGTTTCCAAAATAATATGCAGGGATTGCTTTTGTCAAGCTTTGACTTGACCCTTTTATACAAAAATAAATTTAGTATTTGTTACAAATGAAATTCTAAAGGGTTAAATTAAAAATATGTAAATATTTTCATTGTCAAAAGTTTTATTGTGCTAGATATTTTGAAATTTCTTAGAAACTTAAAGCAATGTTTGACAATATATAACATGTCAAATCAGCAAAATGATTCTTCGTTACATTGAAATTGCAAACATTTTGTTTCGCATGAATTCATTCAAGATATTGAGAAAAGAAAACATAAGCGGAAATAACACGGTAGTTTTTCATCAACATCATATTGGAAAAACGGTAAAGCTATCAAATCAAAAACATGCTTCTATAATAATATTTGAAACGCTCCTTGTTTTATTTTATTTATTATCTAGCAGCTTATACATTTCAATAAATCTAATCCGGAAGAAAACAACAGTGGTGAGATTTTGGGAGTATTAGTTCGTGTTGAATAAAAAAACTTATAACGACTAGAGAAAAGTGTCAAACAAAGTGAATATATGAAACAAATATCCAGGTAAACATATGGATCAGGAAATACAAATAAAGAAAAAACTACATGAAACAATAAATAAATTATTTTGCTTTAAGAAAAGGTTTAAAGTTTTGATGTACATTATAATTTGATATTTACTTAAAACAAATTTAAGGTTATTTCCTTTAATAGTTTTTATCTCTCTCTGTAGAAAAACATAGCGAGTTTTTCGCAAAAATATGTTTGCTTAAAATAAAACATCAATTTGTAACGAAAAAAACAATTCCATCTTAGTAAAACAGTAACTCTCTCAAGTACGTATTAAGATATCTGCAACTAGCCATCTGCGACACGTGTTATCTTCTATATTTCTATTCACATTTTTCTTATATATTCACTTTGAAGCATCTAATTGGTTTATCTTCTAAACGCCATGATTGGACATCTTAAAAGGAGAGTTACAGGAATTCGCACATTACCAATCTTCACAATCTCGAAAAATTATATAAGGAATTTTTTTCATTCCTAAAATTTCTCGCAATTATTTTAAATACTTCTTAAAAGAACTGATGAAATACTTCAATCTATTATATTTATTAAATATAATTGAGCCTCTTTTTCATTTAAAACATAAGAAATATGTTTCTGTTGAAATAGGATACATATTGGTTCAATATTTCTTGGTGATATGTATGATGTTTATAACATATAGTTTAAGTAATTATTTGTCTCTTAATGCTTCAAGAATTTCAACTCTATACATTGATTTCTTAGTATTTTCTTCCAATATAATAAAACACATACGATACACAAATCTTGATTGCAAATTAATGCCTTCACAACCACGTAACAATTTTATTTTTACCCTTATTTTTAAATTATTGTTGTTTCTACAAGACATATGTTACACTAAATTTCTTAGGTTTTATTGACATTGATCCCTGAAGATACTCAAAACCAAAGCATTCATGCAATTGACCTCGTATCTTGGGAATTCAATTACTACCTGAAGGTGTAATAAAAGTTTCAAAAACGCCCGGTGTCAATTAAAAAAATCGGAATTCTTCTCTAATGGATTTGTTCAATTAATAATGGGTCTGCACACTTTTGTGGAAAAGGTTGGGAATTAGGTTGAAATGTGAATAAATATATGTTTGGTACATATAGATTTCAGGTATAACATGAACTGAGAAATCAGACAATATTTTTTTTTTTAAAAAAAAGGTATGACATTAGAGGTATTACATTCCTATCAAACTTGATATTATATACAAATGTATTTATTCCAAATATAAAATATATAATAATATTATTATTGTATAAATGTATATGTTTTCCCTTTAAATGTTCTTTAACTATAAATAAATACTTTTATATAATCACATATTATTGATTCATTTCTTGTAATTCGGTTCAATTGGCTGTATCACTGTTTGTTTTTTAGATCATGATGCACATTATTTCACTAGCTGATACCCGCTTGCTTCCCTGAGAAGATGATAATATTATAATTTTGAAACTATATGTAAAATATCAAGAAAATTTTCAATTTTCAAGCAATAACGATAATCTAAATTTAAAATTTTAAGAAATGGATTGTCTGTAATAATGGTTATCCACAACTTTCAAATATATGAGAAAAATAAAGAAAAATTGGTAAAAAGTCACCCCATATATTGCCAAAGATACAACCTTTTGCCAGACGATTCATCATGTGCTTAACTTTCAAATAAAAAACCCTCGCAATGACATCGTGTCTGTCATAAGAATTTTGTCCTTGGCTCAAGAGATCTTTGATTTCTAAACATTTAGGATGGCAAGTGACTTCAATTCTAAAAAAAGTCGTGCAAGTCGGGATGTCCAAAATTTCTTATGTATATCATAGAGTTTTCTGTTCGTTCATGCCTGTAGTGAGGTTCTCTAGTAAACGAAGACTGTCTTGCGTGTGCGCTACTCCTTAAGAAGTCGCTATTTTAGTATTTTTCAAAATCCCTCTACGTTTATAGCTAAATTACACTTTCACGAACCGTGAGATACCAAACTCATTTATTTCTATCTCTAAATATGAACGTTTCCTGTTTTCGACATGCACGAAATTTCACATAAAGAGCCCTTCGCCAAAGTCTTGCCAATCCTCCATCAGCGCTTCAACATTAAGTTATTTGGTATTTTTCCATTTCGCAAGCGCAAATCTCACGAAATAAACTTAATTGGTAATAATACACAGTATACATATAAAAAATATATTCCATTTAGCGTCGGTCATAACTATTTTGTCGATAAAGTTAAATAACCGATGGAAAAGAGAAGATTAACGGATGAAAATTACATTTTGGATAAGACTTTCGTAAAATTTGTTCTTAGTGAACGTCTACTTCGCAAAATGAGTAACTATGTTAAATTTCAAGGTAATCGGTTGTATAGTCTTAGAGATCTCGTGCTGAGTCTGTCAGTAGTATTTCGCTTATATATATATATATATATATATATATATATATATATATAGAGAGAGAGAGAGAGAGAGAGAGAGAGAGATTAATAATTGTAGACCTTTCGGCAATCAACTTTAGATAACGCAGAAAGCATAAATTGGTATTTTATTTACTTAATAGGTATAACTTTCTACGTTTGCAATAAATTCTAAAAACGAAATATTTAAATCTTAAAATTTAAATATTGAATTTAAAAAATTTTAAGTAAATGTCTTTTGAAACTGCTGTCTCTTGATTATGCACACTTAACTCTTTTTTTCTGTAAAATATTTGTTTTTAATAAACAAGTTCAGAGGATAAAACTAATTATTTATCCAACGCATCAAAACTTTTTTAATATATATCATTAATAAGGGTTGAGCATCATGAAAAACTTAAAATTAAATCTACTCACAAAATTTTCTTTTTCCGTCCGTTGCGATAACTAAAGAAATTAAACGCATCTTCTGACCCCCTTGTCAGTTGTTTATTACATGAATCGGTTCAACACACATTAATCAAAAACAAACCATGGAAAAAGTTTTAACAACTTTCTTTTTTAAATCAATTACATTTTTTGTTCTTTTTTTATAACCTTGAGTAAAAACAAAAATAAAAATTGCGTCTGAAATTTTTTTTTCTGTAAATCTTGAGCCACATTACTTTTTTCTTTCTATCTTTACTGTTTGCTTTTTTCAGCCTCTTTACATTTTTAAAGTTAACATTTGTGCACTTCCTACAGAGAGTAGATTATCCTTGAAGGATAAAAGTTTTTGTCTTATTTTTTTCTCCTTTTTTGAGTTATCTTAGAAAATGTTTGAGAAAAAAATTATCCTTCATGCAACTTGTCTTCATAAAAGATTCACTACTGCGATGTTTTTTCTTAATATATTTCTTTCTTACCGGACGTATGAACACAGAAAAAAAAATTAAACAGTTTTCTCTAAAGAAAGTTGCAAGTACTACACGTACAGTGAAAAGAGTAGACTTGACAGGTTTTTGATACATAATAAAACAGTTTTTCTCTTCGAGTTTCATTTTCAGTTGTATGCAAGTGTTTTGCTCAATGTCGCATACATTGATGTAGAGAAGTCGCTACTTTTTATAGTATACATTTTTTTCAAATTTTTCAAATTATTCATATATATATATATATATATATATATATATATGAAATTTGAAAATGAAATTTTTGAGTTACAGGTTTAATATTTGTAATACTTTGTGCGTTTCTATCTAGTACACTAATACACTAATTGGGACACGTGGTAAATAATTAGTAATGCTGGATCATACTCAGATACAAACTAATTTCTGGTATGATGAACTTTAAATGCAAAATAACTTCAGCCGGGTTTTTTTTCTTTCATTTGAATTATGAGACATATTTACAAACTCATTTATAAATAGCTAGTTAATATGATTAGCTAATTAAAACTTAGTACTTTATTAAATTTGTCTTAAAATATTAAATTTTCGAAGTCAACTAATAAGAAATTGATGTTTATGTTCTTATATACTATGTATGCAAGTTTATACAATAGTTTGAATTACTCATATCAGTTAAGATAGTTAAAAATTAGATAAGTTTACTAGTTGCACATAACTATATATGTGATATTCATAATATAACTACGTCACCAATTGCTTTAATTTAAATAATAGTCTAATTCAAATCACTAAAACACATATTTAAACATAATAAACCCCAATAAATATGTTTTTATGAATTATACAAAACAAAAATTATCTCTTTTTAAAACTTATAATTAATAAATGTCATAAAAAATAAGAGTACCATACTACGAAATTGGTATTCCTTATTTTTATACACACAGGAAAGGAGTATTAGTGCAGCATTACATTACATTATGTAAATATTTTTAAAAATAGTGAATTCTTAAGTAAATTTTAGATTGTATTTTCAATACCCATAAAAATTTACACCCTGAAACAAATAATATATTTTGTAAAGCTAAAATATATAACTATAATTAATCTATAAAAAATTCAACCATAACTAATAACATCAAAATTCAACCATAGTAACATCAAAATTCAACCATAATAACATCAAAATTCCATTCTAAAGATCTTCAAACCACAAAACAATCCAGATGTGCTTAAAACCATTTATGCAAAAATTATTACTGAACATGAAACGTAAGCAATACCCTGCCCCATCATTTGAAACGTGAAGAACTATAAGCGAATTTTGAAGCGTTCTGGAATGATAGCCTCCAAAAAAGGCGTAAAAATAGGACTTCCCCTTTCGATTGTTCAATAAAACTAGAAGAAACCCATAAGAAAGGCATTTTTTAAAGTACGGTGGTTTGGTCGGAATCGTTTCCTTAAGTTTACAGTCTACAAAATGTAACGTTGGTTACCGGTGTAGCCATTGGAAACTGAATATGGACGAAGAGGGAAAACTTTCTAATCTACCAACTGGAGGTTGTGTGATAACGTTGGTAACAATAAAAGTGGATGAGATGTGTCTGAGACAGCATGATGAGATGGCCAGAGGTTTTATGGTAGGCCCCTATGAGGTCGTTGCACCAAATGAAGGAATGATACCAAATGGCATATTCGGAGATTAGCTAATATAATGTTATAGGTACAGATGATAGTTATGAAGGAGGATACGAGAAAGTGTATTATTGTTATTGCTTCTGTGTGTATTTTGTTACCAACTGCATTAAGCGAAATGGAATTATAGATATCACCACATGCAACTCTAGTTGAAACAAAGTCACAGAATTTTTAAAGATTTTTTTTACTAAGCTGCAGATCATATTCTTAAAAAATTATATGTTTTAGATACTTAAAGGAAATTTTTTTTAAAAAAAATGAAATTTTTCCCCATATAAACAACGCATACAATAAGAATTATTACTTTTATTTGCAAATTAATTTAATGACAAAAAATATTTATCACAGTATATTAGAAATGAGACGTGAAAATTCAATTAAATTATTAGTTTTGTTAATTGAATGTTTTTAAATTGGAGTAACTATAGAATTTATCAATGTTTACTTTATCAATTTTCAGAAAATATCGGTGATCTTCCCAAATAAAATTTATTATTGCCAAAATTATGCTTTTTACCGAATTTAAATGTATTATTTATTAATACAATACTATAAATAATTAAAATTTCTCCTTGATAGTTAGAAGTAACTCGGAGCAAATATTTCATTGTAATAAATATTTTTTACGTGCGTACGTCAATTTTTATCTTTTTATCTCTTGTCATAATACATGAAACACCACTAACGAGGAATAACTATAAAACAATAAATATTGAAAGCAAAATTATAAGCAACTTATTACAGTAAAATTTACATTAGTATTAAACAAAATAAGATTTGAATGCCAATGCGCAAAGAGAAAATATAATAAAAACTAAGTTACGTGATAAATATTAGTTATTCTTATTTCTTGAAAATATCTTTTGCATATTTCACCGGTGTAAGCAAATATCTAATATAGATCCTTAAAATACAGATTTTGAGAGTTTTTTTTAAATATATGTAGCTTGTTTCATTTATACACCTGCGTACACTTTATTATCTTCAAGTGAGAGTGTTGTGAAGAGTGAATATCCTCTTTCTTTGACTTTATGAAAAGATTATTCCGAAAAATTGATACCACCTTGTTGGATTACCAATACTTAAAAAATTCAGAAAAAATTTTTACAAAAATATGAGTAGCTCATTTTATATTGTTATGTATAGTTTAATTTCATGATATCATACAATGTACATAAATATCAGAATACAGCATAATCTGAAATATAATTATTCTTAATGAGTGTAAAACTATTTAACTCGTTACAATTAACTATTTAATAATCAAACTATATTAAGGAATAAAATTATATGATTGATTGTTCAATTAACTTTTCTAGTTATTTATAAATGTAAATATTTGGATACTTAGTAAAATCATTACTTTTCACAAACAAATGTATGATGGTAAAATCACTCATTTAAAAATTAACAAAAAAACCCACCAATACTTTCCATACAAAGCAAGCATTTTAAACCAATAAACAGAAAACAAACCAACCAAACATTTTAAATTTTTGACTGGAATACTAAATATTGACACAATTAAACTTCCATGATTAATTAAATTGTCACTAATTTTAATTGATGGTAGTATTTTAATAATCATGATAAAAATCGTAATTTAATAAATTATGATACCATGACTTGATATATCACCACTCATTAATTCTTACTAGGTAAATTACATGTTACGTTACATTACTACTGTCATGACATTTCCTATAAAACAGTTGTAGTATAAGTCAAATGTGGCGCATTACTACTCGGAGTGGAACTGCTACCGAATGCATTATACCAAAACAACTTAAGCGCAACCAATTATAAACTGCATGGCCGGATTGATTGAAATCCTTTATCCTTTAAGATACCTAATCATACCAATATGCAGGCTTAATTTACGAAGAGTGATTTTGATAACAGTCCCATCAAATGTTTCGCTTATTACAGTGACAACGACCGATTGCAGATCCCTAAAGATGAATCTAATAGGTCTTCATTATTCAGAAAATTATCGAAAACAAGGTCAAACGATCCATCTACACCAAATTATATAAGTTAAACTGTTGCTCATACAATATAGTAATAGCAGTAATGAGATAATAGGTTCTCAAGTAGAAAAATCGGTGCTGTTGCATAATACTTTGTAATGCTGCGGAAAAATAATAGCCTATTCAAGTATAGACATAGTGATCAGGTTATTTTAAAAATGTAAATACCTATCCCAGCATAAAAATGTGAAGAATTATTCTTCAAATCCATACACGTTAAATTTAAATAACAGAAAAACTTTTACTTGTAAAAAATTTGTCATATTTGATTATTTCAAATAATACAAATGAAATTAAAACCCTTTTAAATTTCACTATTTTTTTTACCATTTCTTGTATAAAATATGATTAACTTATTTATAGTTATTCTTATTTAACTATGTAAAGGCGACATAGCATTTAATCAGGTTTCTGCATATGTAAGCTCTAGATGTTTTCAAAAAATAGTATTATAGAAATTAATCGCTATCTATAGATAAATGAGTAGTATTAGAAATATGTAAAGTGTGCGTAAATTATCAAAAGTACATAAGTCTGTACACTCACATATTAACTCTATATCATAACTCTTATATAAACTATATCAGAATTCCATAATTAACAGTATTCTGTTCCTAGATATTTTGTCAACTTGGTGCTTAGTGAAAGTTTCGTATCATTCATATGCAAATCTTACAGATTAAGATGAGCCGTCTGAGATATTCAAAATATGCTTAAGATATTAAGAGCAATTATTAAGAGAGGCTTATGTCAAAAGTTCCACCGAAAACTTATACAGTCTATTTTGTAATATAAGAAATTATTTATCTTGTCAGTATTAATTTCTGACTAAATATACAAAACTAAAGTTGCGTGAATACCATGAAGATCTTAAATGATATATATCAACGTCTAAAGGAAGAATTACTATTCAATTTTCATTTTGTCTTTTTAGTGAAGCAAAATTTAAAGAAACTATCAAAGAAGAAATACACATTTTCAAATTTATAAAATATATCTTTTATCTCATCGAAGTAGTGTATGGATATAAAACACAGATTAATTAATATTTCAGTTAAGAAGGTGCATCTGATCTTTTTTAAAGATATTATTCCACAATTTTACTACCCGTAGGATATATTTGAGGATAAGTGTTGTAAAATTTACTTCTCTCTATGAGACGAAATTGGCTACTAGCTCTACATAGGCTCAAATAAAAACTCTTACATCATGAAATGATAATTTTAGTTGTAATATAGAGTTGTGCTTAATATTAAGTTGTGTATATGAAACAGCTATCTTTCATATCTTATTTATAATGATTAAAAAGTAAAAACAAAGTGGCATCACTGTGGTAGAAAAATTACTTTTATGTTAGATTAAAGGATATTGGGGTTATCGAAATTTCACATTAAATTATCTCAAACACTTAAATCAAGGAAGAAAGCATTTGAAGGAAAATATTTTTCACAAAACTTTTAATTAAAGTAGAATTTCTAGTTTTTATCCCGCATTAGAATATTTCCCTTTTTTTTGCGCAAACTTTCAGTAGCTTATCTTTAATAACATGTAATTTAAGATAATGATCTATAAAAATGGTACCGCTTGCAAATTAAAACTGCCGATTTATCTGCACTAAGAGAAAGCTTTTATATATATACATATTCTAAAACTCAGAGGAGGCGTCATTTTAGATTTATATAAGAACGTTCAAGCCTTTCCAAGGACGATACGTCGCATCACGAATAATTGCTTAACTCTCATTCAAGGTTCCGGGTTAGTACTTTGAATTGGCGTAATTTCTTTTATTTACTTAACCAGCTGTTGGGAAGGGAGAATGAAAGTGTTCGAAAACATAAAACAGGAAAAAAATTAAGCATTATTGTTTCTCTTTCGGTGAAAATTTCACTGATTCAGAATATGAGTGTAAAGATTTATTCGATTCGGTTGAGGAAACAAATTTCGCAGGTGTCCAATCATTCAAAGCAAACTTCGGAGATACGTGTCGTAGAATTAATTAAAAAGCTTATATTCTTTGCAAATACTCACTTATGCCAGAGTTCACATATACGTTCTTTTATATTAATCTACGGTCAAAGTTTTTTGACACAAATCTCTTTATTTATAATTCCTGTATGCAATTTAACAGCATATATTTCCATTCCAAATTATGTAATTTTATTTGTTCTCCATTTGAAAATTTAAATTTCAAATACCGATGATTTATTTTTGTTCAAGCCATTTTATGCAATGCAGGTTCTTTGAAGGTGTTTGTTTTCAGCTTCTATGTTAGCTTCGTAATAACTGGCATGATGTATGAATTTTCCGTTCGTAATCATAAGCTAAGTATTTTTTAATACTCTTTTCTGCCTTAATATTAATATTAATTTTTGATAAACCTTGCGTTTGTACGATCTAGAGCAACAGAAAGAAAATGATTGATTTTGGATAGCTAAATAGATTATTAGAACTATTAAACTACATTTTGTACATATTTAAATATAATTCATTTTTATCTACATTTAAATAATATTATTCATAACGTAATTTTAAATGCATAAAACTCAAAAAAACGTATAAGTAAAAACTCCCCACTTGTACAGCATATTCTTATTTCACTTCAAAAGTATCAGTAAAGCTAAAACATACTGAACACATCTTAATCATAGGTAATATATATTAAAAACTAAATTGAAAATCAATTTATGATACAACATTCTGATATTCTTAGCTGATTATTGTGCTATATAGTTTCATTGATACAAATTTATAACAACTTATTAAAATAAGGAAATACTTTCTATGAAATTCGAATGCATTCCTAAGGGCACGTTGGGTGAACAAATATACTATACACAGGCTTAACATCTTGTATTCAAGATTTCTATCACGATCTATGTACACACATTACATTGTATAGAAAGTTGAATTCATCTCTTAACTGCAGTTGTCTTTAAACATCTAGGAAAACAATGACAAATACCCCATATAAAACAATGCCTTCAATGGGACATTTAGTAAGGTCTCTTTTTATTCCCCATCTCTCTATTTTTGGACCCACCATTTTTTCTCATTATATTCCACCTCAATATATACCAGTGTACTTACTTCAAGAAAGAGACCTCACGTGTTTAGTGCAATGCAAGGAGAATGCTCAAAGGCAATCCTTTCGGTAATGGAAGCACATCGTCACAATATCAAATTAAGCCGTATTCACGCCTTACCAAGTGTGAAAAAATGATACCCATCCCCTTGCATAAAACAGAAAGGGATCTCTCCCTATCCATCGCGGCTATTTGGGATCCATTATTGCATAAAAGAGAAGACAACTGCTTCGGGAGTTTACGTGATGAAGATGGATTCGAAGGCTTGTTCATAATTTGATTCCAGCGAAACGGCTTTTGTTTTAAATTCTGAGGAAGGGCTTCGGGGAAGTGCCTTTAAGATGGAATGAAATTTGATACGCTTTCATTTGCCTCTAGGAAATGTTTCCAAAAATACTATGAAAGCAGTGGTGCTTTAGTAATGAAATACTGAGATCGTTTTATCAAGCATTGGGAGTATGAAATAACAGAATAATACATTCTATTCAAAATTATTCCTAATATACCTAAAGTGCGTAATTGCTTAAAATGTGGAAATTTATACAAATAAGTTTGTAGTGTAATTTTCCCTAATCTATTGATGAATTATTATAATAATAATTAATATTTTCTTATTCCTCTTCAAGTTACATAATCTTAATTAAAAATTTTCAAAAATAATTTTTAAATCTAAAATTAATTTTGAATTACATACGACATGAAATCAAATAAATATTTTACACTATAGTTAAATTCCATTTTTTTGATTAAAAAATATAATTTATTTACATGATGAATTATTAAGCTTCCGATATGAGATCTGTCTGAGACCATTTCACTTAATTGTTTATTTAATCATTTAATCATTATAGAATTTTACTTTAGCGTATGACTAAATAATAGCGTTTTAAAGGAAATAACAAAAACGAATAGGTAGCAGAAAATTGTATTATTCTCTATTAAACGATTAGAATTTTAATTTTATTTGGATGTTATTTAATATTTGGAAGATATTAAGTTGAATTTAAGCTTCTTCTTGTTGCTAAAGATGAAGTGTGGATATTTCGAATGATACGCTATTATGAACACACTTTAATATTATGAACTTTGTTTTTATTTCCTTTCTTTTATGTGTTGATATTAAGATCAGCTAGGTTTTGCTACAAAAATAATCACTTATTGTCCATAAATTTCCCCTGAAATTTGAATAAATGCAGTAGTCTTTCCTTCACATGTTTAAAGAGAACAATGTATATCTAAAAGAAATATGTGCAAAGAAGTGTGTGATAGCCCTCCAAGTACAATCAGATAGCTTTTGGTGGATAATATCATATTTATACAACTGCTAAAAATAAACCCAAAGAAATTAGTAAATAGATATAAAGATTCACTTATTCCTGAAATTAAATAAAAATATTTTAACTAAAAAAAATAAATTATTATTAATTAAATTACTATTGATCTTTACTTATTGTAAAGAGTAGTCTTATAACATGTGTGAATTTCTTATAATCTTACATTGATATTTCATAGAAAGCATTTCAGTCCCATATATATTTTAATGTACTCTATTATAGGAACATTTGAAATTTTGTTGCAATTTTTTTTCTCAAAGCAAAAGTGTTCAATTAGTACCACAGAAATCCCCATAATCTAAACAGAAGAAATATACCCATACTTTATCTATAATCTTGACATTTTAACACATTATACTCATTTCAGGCATTTAAATCAATTAATCAAAGTTTCAACTTTGAAATGAAGTTAACATAATTGTTTGAACTGTACTTCACATATCTACTTTCGAAATAATACCCATTTATGAATGTTATTGTTCATAAGCCATCAAATGTCTAATCCTTTATTTAGTAACTAATTACTTTTGTAATTAAAAATGCTATTATACTTCGCTTATACATTTTAGAAAAAGAAATTTGATTTGACAAAAAAATTCAAGGATAGGTTAGAATGTATGAATGAAAAAATTATCAAGTTACAAACTTTCAATATTCGTACCATAAAGCATAGGCTGTATTATTCACCTATAAAAGAGGGAAAAAAAATAAGATTTATTGGTGGAAGGTGTGGCGAATCAATGTTTATTTAAGACCGGGTTCTTACATGGTGCAAGTAACTCCTGTCAAGTAATTTTTTAACATCATACTTAACTTCAAGCAAGGATTTACGCTATTACCCTTAGTTACAGTTTCGACTGACTTAGTATTCTAGTCACACGGTACCCATGCACGTTTCTTTTTGTGATTATACCCTTTCACATCTCAGAAATTGATTCTTTCATACTATAGAAATCGATTCAAAAGAAGAAGGATTTGTTGTTTGTTACCACTATGATGTTGTCTGAATTTTAATGCGTAATTCGTCATCTTTTAATATATTATAAATTGTTCATTGAAAGGAGAGACTAACAATATCCAGATGAATGATATAAAATGGAATACTTGTCTAACGTCTTTATATAATTCTTTAGAAGTCAACAATAAGAATTGAATGGCTAAAAACTGTGTGTTAAGTTAATGAAAGTGCAGGTTTTGATCATACAGTAAAATATTCAATGCTCTTAATGATTAAATCAAGTGTCATATTTCGGTACATATGTGTCATTTTCAGTACATAAAGCCTTAAAATCTAAAAGTATTAAATGATTAAGTTTTTCGTAACACTGTGAAGTTTAACTCCTATAACTCTTGGCCCTTGGCAATATAGTTTTATCATCATCATAATTATGAATGTTTTCAAAATCAATAGAAAATTATTTCAAAATTTCAAAATTATATTTTTTCTCGTTCTTTCTTTTTTTAAAGTTCAATATTTTTTTTTAAATAAAAAATATTTCATAATTTTTTCTGTATATTTCATTTTGATATTGAGTACAATATTTTGATGGAGTTCAATGATTAAAGTTCGATGTACGGGTGTGTACGAGGAATAATATCAATTATTAAATATCATAAAAATTCATACAATATTTTAATCCAAGTACATACTATTCTTTTTCACTTTAAGCATTTGTGAATGTTTTAAATATTTTGGTATAATTTACTTTGCTTATAATAAAGATAATATATACACATGAAAGTTAATGATAATGCATAATAATATCTTATAGTTCATCCTTATACAATGTAGTTACGCTCACAATAAAAATTCTAAGATTATAAATTAGTGCATTTTTTATTTTATAGATCACACCGTGTAATATAGAAAAAAAAAGTTATAAATGATACTGATAGCGTGTGATCTGTATTCTTATTCTTTGCTATTTTGTTATGAAACATTATGTATGATTGTAAGTAAATTTAGTTAGAAATCATATAACTCCATTTCAGATTAAAAAAAACTGCGAATTAATTCTTTACCTAAATAATAAAATTGAAATCATAAATTAAAGTTTTAGTTTTACTTTTGATGCTTGGTATCACAGTAATACAATCAAATCACAATTAAAGTAATTTTTACATTATTTACTCTAACAGAAGAAATGAATTTAAACTCCAGGTGCTTATATATTTAAATAAAATTTCCATATTTATATGAGAAATAACAAAATGAAAGTTCTTTTTATTTGCATTCTATTTTATAACTGACATATTTATCTTAAAATAAAATAGATATTGTTATTTATTGTTATGTATTTTTGAAAAAAAATAAGAATTTGTCTGATTATTCTTGCTTTTTAGAATGTATTTTTCATTCGAAATGTTCCTTTTCTATGTAATCTATTAACTTAATATTTGGAAAACATATAAGATATGCATTCTATAATTTCACAAGAAATTCTATAGATGAATATGATATTTTCTTAAGGCCTTATCCTGTAGTTTCTACAACTCATGGTAAATAGATATACATAATTGAAGTATGATACATATAAAAATCTTCAGAATTATTTTATATGCATTATGTCTGTATAGGTTTGGATTCCACACAAAACTAGAAATTTGGCCCTCAGTATTCAGGAATATTTGCCTTTATATAACTTTAGTTATAATTCAATGGAGATAAAATACAAAAATGAAAATAGAAATTTGGAACTCTAAAATTTGTAAAATATTTGTACTATGTTTTAAATGCTAATTACCTCAAACGTTAGATAAGGCATGTAAAAATGACTAAGTTAATCATAAAACTCGTTGTAAAAAATAAATCTTATGTATATATTTATCGAGCTCTCTTTTTTAGCAATTAATACATTTAATTGATTGTTGATAATTTTTAAGTCAAATGAATTTTCTGTTGAAATTAGAAAAGAAGGTATAAAAATATATTTAAATCACTTACGTTGAGTTAAATGCTGTAATAATCCAGTTTTATTCCATTTCTACCTTCAAAATACTTTCGCACAAAATTTCTTCAGAATGCATTATTACAACAGTATCGAACAAAATTTTAAGAAAATTAACATCTTTAAAAATATATATTATTTTACTTAATTTTATTTGATCCAGTTTAAAAATGAACGGTAAGCAAACTTTCCGAATGTTTTAATTTAAATCAAAACCTTCCATATTGTTATTAATTGGTTCAACACGGAGTTTTATCGCTTAAGCGATGTTAAAATCTTGTTTTTCAAGAACAACTCGACGAATTACTCGTATTACAAGAGAATATCTGTAGAATTTTGAAGTAGATGAAACACAGTCTGGCAGTTTAACCAAAATAACCTTGACAAGCTACCATCCAAAGAAAAGCATACGACAGAAGCGTGATATTGCAATTGATGAGATAAATTAGAAAAAGGGAATTTAAAAAGAAAACAACTAGTTCGTCGAACTTTTTATGAATTAAATTTCCACCACGCCTTGAAATATTATATCATACTATATTTAGAAGTTGTTTTTCTCGTTAAGTAGTTAAAGATGTTGATAAAATGTGGGGGATATAATTTCTTCAAATGAGCACTATTAATTAAGGTTCCAGTATTCTCTGTAATTGGAGATTTTAAATCTAAACAGATTAGTAATGTCGTCAGTCTATTTATTTCACTTGACACACACATGACAAATCAATTTTAGAATATCAAATGAATGAAAGGAAATAATTATTTGCATTTTCAACAGCATATTTGAATTTTTTATGCGTTTCAAAGACATATAATGGAACATCATAAATCATTATTCATAAAAAGCATATTTGAAACTAAATTAATGTTAATTCGAATAGGAATTTCTAAAATTTTAAAAGAGAGCGAGTATAATTTAAAATGCAAAAAAAGGAACAACCAAATGTATATCTTCATTTAAAGAAACGTGTACACAATACTAAGTGGAAACTAAAATTTTCGAAAATCAAAATTAGAAATAATTAAAAAAAGTTATTTAAAATAAAAAAGGGTGAAAAAATTCTCATTGAATTCCCAGTCTTTTGTGCCCTAATCATTATTCAACCGTAGCTTAATTGGTATAATTTAAATTTTAGAACAAGAAAAAAATATTGATATTTACGATTAAAACTCTTTATTGTTACCATTATTAAGGTTTTTTTTTTTTATTTTTATCATTCAAAAAATATTTTCCACGACAAAAATATATTTTAGGTCTTACAACAAACACATTCAATGCATTTATTAGTTACAACTACACATTTTATTTTATGGTAATAGTTTTCAAAATATCTTATAAAAAATAAAATACTTAAACTTGCTGAGAGATACAAATCTGATATAGTCAAGGAATTGTTACATTTTTTCAAATCTGTTTCACCACCAAAAGATATACCACTGAATTCAACTACCAAAGCGAAATATAGTTTCTGTCATGGATCTTTTTCATACAAAAAAAAATTCTTCCTATATGTCAAGAAAGAAGTCATGGAATTCCCTCAGTGCTAGATGCCATGAATTACGATCAACGACCGGTCCTGTCTAGATAAATGGATAATATACATTTATCGTCTCAAGAAATCATCCTTGCCTTGATGATGACCTTGCCGACGTAAGTAAGATTGCAAAACATAGAAAGTGTCACAAGAAAGTAACACTGAAATCCCATTTACGGGACAGGTCACAGAATTTATATATTCAATTCATGTATCGCCAATGCATGGTATGAGGTGCATTTATATTATCAAATACTCCAGGTTAGTGCAACAGAATTATATGTGTATAGAATATTTAAAGGAATGTTTCATATAAATAATCATAGAATGCGATGTAATGCCTTTGTTAAAAATATTTACATATCATCAGGAATAGAAACATCTCGTTAATTTCATTATAAAAGCTGAATTTTACTAATATACTTTTGGGGGAAAACTTTGATTTTTCTCTATGAATAAAATCTATATGCCTTAGAGTGCTTTAGAAGAATTTGAGAAATTCATAACAAAACATTTGTGCTACAATTTATTTGCATAAATTAGACATGGGTTATTACAGCTAAATCACAAATTATTATATGAATAAGGAACAAAAAAATGTATAAGTGTATTACTAATTTATTCTACATAATATTATAAATTCCTACATATAGGTTTGAAGATTGAATTTAATATTATTACCATGCATTTTATGTATTATAGTTTGGATAATTTAAAATTGAAACCGATTTCTTAAAACAATTCCTTAAAATATTAAAATATTACAATAAATGTGTTTAGGTTATAAGGAATTGTAAATTAAGTATTAACTTTCTTTTCTTTTCATATACATCATTAGCTATCGAAGCAAATTATAATTACTTTCATGTTCATAACTAACGATAATTTTTTTAAGAAAATATTAATTAGATTTTACATTGTTACTCCCATGTAATATAACTCTCTCCCACATTCGATTAATTATCTTTAAAAATTCACCTTTCCTTCTCAATTTTTAAGACAATAATACATAATTCTAAAACAAAAAGTACTTATTACGTTGAATGAAATATAACTACATCGTTCATATATTGTTCTATGAGTTTGTTTTCTTTACTTTCGAAATTAGGGAAATAAAATTTGTAAAAATATGTTGGCAATAAAATGTTTGTATTCTATATAAAATTAAAATTTTTAAATAAAAAATAATGCACTCATTTAAATGACTCAAATATTTCATTCTCAAACATATTTAATTGTTCATGATAAGAAAGAAGAGTTCTCTACTGTCTTAATGATGATTAACAATTAATTCACTCAACTTTTTTTTTATTTGATTAATCATGTATTCCTTAATGATGGCTTAATGGATTATAAATGATTATATCATTAATTATAAAATTTTAAATTCGAAATTATTCATACAATAAAAAGGAATCCTAAAACAATTAAACTACATTAATAATTAAACATTCGTACTAATATAAAATTTTAAATGTTTCTTCTTTTTTATTCAAAAAATGGAGAAAAGCTCCGTCAAGTAAGAAAGTTTGATTTCTTTAATTGCAATGAAATTTCTACACAAGGATAGAAAATATGATTATTCTTGGAATCCAAATTTGAACAACTGTTAAGATACGTTTTCTCCTGAATGTAATCAATATCGTGTATTTAAAAATTTTATTCTTAATTGAAGCCTAAGGATAATCTCTGTCATTAGGAATGATGTCAAAAATTATTTTGTATTTAAAAAAGTGTGTATATCTGTAAAGTGAAGAAGAAAAAAATATTTCACAAATTATAAGAACTTAGGATACTTCATGAACATTTCTGAATCACTTTATCTAATAAAATAATTCCTTACTTATTCTTTAGTAAAATATTGCATTAAATATTAAGAGGGAGTGTTTATTAACACCGCACTTAAAAAGGCGTCACAAGGACTATTGGAGACGGACCTAGAAATTTTAAATCTTTATCAGGTGAAAAAGAAGAACTTCTCAGCTGGTACACCTCTCCCCAAACTTCCGCAGCACACCAATGTCAGTTTAGTTAGCCCTAACCCTCAAAAGATGCGTGTATAAATTTGACAGCTGTCGGATCATTAGTTTGTGAATTATAGCATTTTGAGTGAAGCAACTTTTATTATTGTGAAAAAAATAGATAAAAGGAATTTCGCGTGTTGATATAATATTGCTTTTTGAAGGGAAAAAATACAGTTGAAGCAAAAACTGGGCTTGATGCTGAGTTTCCGGATATTGCTCCAGGAAAATCAACCATCAAGGATTCGTATGCTAAGTTTAGACGTGGTGAAATGAGCACAGAAGACGGTGGATGTCCAAAAGAGGTTGTTACCGACGAAAACATTAAAAAAATCCACAAAATGATTTTGAATGACCGTCAATTGAAATTGAATGAAATAGCAGACACTCTAAAGACATCAACTGAACGTGTACATCATATCATTCACGAATATTTGGGTATGAGAAAGCTCTGTGCAAAGTGGGTGGCGCGCGAGCTCACTTTTGACCAAAAACAACGACGAGTTGATGATTCGGAGCAGTGTTTGAAGATGATCAAGCATAATAAACCCGAGTTTTTGCGTCGATATGTGACAATGGATGAAACATGGCTCCATCATTTCACTCCGAAGTCCAATCGACAGTCATCCGAGTGGACTGCCCGCGATGAACCCGCTCCAAGGTGTGGGAAAACGCAACAGTCGGCTGGCAAGGTTATGGCTTCGGTATTTTGGGATGCGCATGGAATAATTTTCATTTACTACCTTGAAAAAGGAAGGACCATCAACAGCGACTATTACATAGCGTTATTGGACCGTTTGAAGGACGAAGGTTTGAAGATAAAGAAAGTGCTGCTTCACCAATTCAATGCACCGTGTCACAAGTCAGGGAAAACGATGACAAAAATCCATGAATTGGACTTCGAATGGCTTCCTCATCCACCGTATTCTCCAGATCTGGCCCCCAGTGACTATTTCTTGTTCTCAGATCTCAAAAGAATGTTCGCTGGGAAGAAATTTTCGTCGAATGAAGAGGTGATCGCTGAAACTGAGACCTATTTTGAACCAAAGGACAAATCGTACTACAAAAATGGTATCTAAAAGTTGGAGAGTCGCTATAATCAGTGTATCCCCCTTGAAGGGAATTATGTTAAATAAAAAAAAACTAATTTTGCCAAAAAATGTGTTTTACTATGGTAAGCCTGGGACTTTTCAATTGACCTGTTATTTATAACACACTTGAAATTGCGGTAATTTATTGTAGGATAAAGTAATGACATATAATCATAATTTTCTGATCAATTCATAATAAAAAGAAGTTGCGAGTATTCAGAATATTAGAAATTAATTTTTTTTAAAAAAAGATGCACTTCAGAGATTGTTTGAAGTAATAAACTATTTTTTAATTTCTTAAAATTAACCAATTCTTATAAAATGTTCGTAAAAGTGGGAAGTACTTCTTTAATATCTCAATTTAGAATAAGAATACTCCAAAAAAATAAGAAATTATGTAATTAAACTTTTGCTATTGTAATAATTAGAGAAAGCAGTTTCATACCCACATTTGGGCAATGGGAAGTTATTTAAGGTATAATTACAGAACTTTCCTGAGTTTTAAAATAAAAAAAAGATGAAGCAATTATTAAATTTATGGCGAATTATATTCAAGCAATTTTAAAATATAATTCTCTGCATATAGTTTCAAATATTTGGCATATGTAATTTTAGAAGTATGGTCCTGTGCTGGTATAAATTTTAAGTTTTTATTATGTCTTCTCATAACATAAAATATATTTATTAAAATATATTGTTTTATTTATTTGTAACAGAACAAAAATGATTCAAATATTCTGAAAAGTTTTTTTCCACTTAAAATGTTACAAAGAATACTGGGAATCTGTCATTAAACTTTACCATTGTTAATTTGAAAAGTTGATGGGTTTGTTTTAAAATATTATTAATTGAACTATAATATTAATAAAAACTGATTACTTTACTTTTTCCTTTACATAAATATTTTTTTTGTTTTCCATTTTCACAAAAGGTGAATAGTAGTTGTTTAATATGGATAATTGAAGTAAATGCGTTAATTTCATTTTAATAAAGAGGTTTCCATACTGTGTAATTTAACATTTATCATTTTTTTCGGAATACTAAACGAAAGAATGAATTCAATATAAATTTATATAAAACCTTTGTCAAAAATAAAATAAATAAAATATCTTTTTCTCAGAAATATCTAATAAAATATGCCTAACATATCGATCAATAACTCCCGAATCTAAAATTGAAAACAACATTTTTTTTGCAAAATATTTTTTTATTCATCAACATAACACCTTTGTTAATCTTTTAGGTGATACAATCAACCTAACGCTTTTCCAAATCTTTCCAAATTTTTGTTGGTTTTTGTCTCCCCATTTTTCCTGCAAGAAATCTTTTTTGTTGCGAGTAAATAGCGATAAACAACTTTCTGAATCATCGACTCGTTGCTGTTTTTGTTCCATCGAAAGCAATCGCGGCACCCACTTGGAAAAAACCTTTTTCACTTCACTTCAAAAAACCTTTTTCCTGGTCCGATCGACTTAAAATTTTGACACGTTTCAAGCAAAGGTTAGTACTCTAGAAAGACTTGGTTACTGGTTTACTACGAGCGCTATATCTGGGTTAGTCTCGGGAGTTATTGATCGATGTGTTATAAATGAACTCTCATCTGTCTCTCATTTCATATATATATATTTCTCATTTGTTAAAAACTGTTACTTTTTGTTAGAATTATTGAGAAAATAATTCTAATTTTCATTTCGGAAGATATTTCCTTTTCTGTTGTTAATTCAGAAAATAAATTATTTATATTGTTACTAAAATGTTCATATCGTAAAATAAAATTTTTATTAAAACTTTTTAATAAAAATATGTACATAATACTTTTTTTTCAATAAGAACGAGTAAAAAGAGAAAAAAAATCATAAATGAGAATTAATTTAAACACTTAAAAATAATCTGTTAGTGTTTAAGTCCATGCTAATGAAAAGAAGTAACATTAAGAATGTGGCACCCCATCAATATTGTGTGTCGCTTTCTTGTGTCAGATTATATCGAAAAAAAAAAAAGAATATTCCTCAAAAAATATTTGTATGTATTTGGTGATTTATCTTTCAACCGAAATGTATATTTCTTTGTTCACAATTTTTTTTATTCCAATTGTAAAAAAAATAGCTCATTTTTTTTTGTATTCTTATGACATATCAAATACTTTTTTCTTTGCCAATATAAAAGTGCAAACATGCTCACCAAAAACTTAGCAGAGATGCAAAATTTTAACTTAGTTTTACTTAAACACAAATATTTTTTTAATTCATAGATGGGTTTTCGTTTCCGTGATTTTACTGCAACACATTAAATGCGAGTTATGAAATATTTAAATGCGAGTTACAATATTTATATTCTCTAATTGAGCCTTTCAATGTTAAAGAATACGCAATATTTTCCTAGCATTTAAGACAGCTCATACATTTCTTATTTACTACACTGCCAAAGAAAGAGAAATTATTCATAATCTTATTAATTTTCTGCTCCGCAAGCGAACCAAAGAAAGCTCTTCTACTTATTGAGAAAGCATGCAGATATGCTTCGTAATTAAATTCTCCGAATTAATTTGATGCAGAGAAACAATTTTTCACACACACAAAAACCAGAATTACGCAACAGCAGCGCCACTATCGGCAATAACGTAAACCGTAACTAAACGCGGAAGAGACTACTAAAATGAACACTAGCCGCGTTTCATCAAATTTGCCTTCCCTCCACCATTTTTTTTATCTTCATATTTTTATTATCCTTGGAAATAAGTGGAAATTAACGACGCCTGGAATCTCCCTAGACACCGTATCCGAGAAAAATCAATTTGTTTCCTTATAAACGAAGCTTGGAATCACTCGCTATTCCCCCCTTTTTGCTATGTACTTGATTCAAAAGATAACACTCAAATTCGATATATCGGTAAACGTTACACAGATGGTTGATAAAAGCACTCCATTTGTTTGGGTGAAACTCTGACGACTTTATTATAGTTTCTTGAAAAGAAAAGAAAAAAGATTAAAAAGCGGCCGCGCTCTACTAATTTAATGAACAGTCATTATACACAGCACATTTTCGTTTGGTCACTTTTATTCAGTTTTTTTTTTTTTTTTTTTTGTTCGTTACGAGCACCAAAGAAAACGAAATTGTTATCACCCTCTATATCAATACGAAGACATTAATAATACCTGAGACACGTAATGGGCATGTGTACAAGACATTATTAATATGACAGTGTCATCGCAATTGACATGACATTATTTTCTAACTAGAAGCATTATTTTACGAATGAATGATCTGATATGAATATAAAATAATGTTTCCTGAGATCCTACGATTGGAAAAAGGATGTTCAAATTATTTTATACTATTATGTATGCATTATTTTATTTGTTCATGGAATGAAATTAATTTAAATTTATCTGATCAATATATTACTTTAATAAAAGTACTCCAATCTTTTTCTCGTTCCTTTAAAAGTTGTGTATATCAGAAAAAAAAATAACTTGAGGTTTAAAAATCACATTTTTTAGTTCTATTAAAAAAGTTATTTTATGTTTATTATGCTAAAATGTAAGAATATTGAACTTACATCTTTATTTCAGACCTTAGAATTGTATCGTTTCAGTAGTTGTTATTTATATATAAGTTCCATCTTTTAATAATAAGTCAGTTCATTTCACAGTATTTAATTCAAAGTATATTAGGACTAAATAGCTTTAAAAATATATAAGCATTAATTTATATCTGAGCAGGAATTTTGTACCTCGTAGAATTTCATATTCCACTTAAAAAATTAAAGGACATTGTACGTGGTCAATTAAAGCGATAAAATTTAAAATATTTTTTATATATATCTTTAAATTGAAACGTGATAGTATTTGCATATTTACATCCGTTAAAAATTTATAAAATTAGATTCATGCCTTATTCCATATACTGTTCATTATTGCGATGCTTTAAAGGAATACAAATTTGAGAGTCTAATTGTACATACAGTGAAAAAAAATTGTTTATATGTGCATAAGTTAGATAAAAAAATTTTTGCTTTAACTTTGTATAACTGTGTCTTGAAAATATAGATTCCAATACAAACAACATAATTCCATTAATATCGTGAGATAAAAGCTAAAATCTGCATACATCACTGAGAAATGACAATACGTATAGTGGTTATACCCCTCTCAATTTCATTGTAATTTAATAAAGATTGAATTTGTTAGTTCTTAGACATGAAGATTACTTGATATTTAATTTACTAATACATAATTTAAATATTCATATATATATATATATATATATATATATATATATATATATATATATATCTGTATGAAATAAAAACAATGAAGCTGTTATTATTTGGTATTTCCCATATTTACTAACCCATGAGTAAGAAGACTGAGTGTTTTCAAGTATTTTCTAGTTAAAATTAGAAGAATATATTTATTTTCAGGATAAATAAATCTTATAGGTAAAAGGCAAATTCTGAGCAAAATAATAAAACTGTAAACTATGTGCTACATTTTTATGATTAAATATCAGCTATACTAATCATGAAATTACTTTTTATCTTTTTTATATACATTGCTTTTTTGTTCGTATGTTATAAATTTTATAAAAATATTTATTTTAACAATTGCTTTTAAATATATATATATTTATTAGTTTGAGTTCCAAATTATTATCTGCTGATTAAAATAGAACAAATGAACAATGTATAATTTTATACGAGAAGATACTGTTGAAACTGACAGTTGTATTAAAGCTTTAACTAAGATTACCATGCTATGTAATTGAAATAAACTAGTATTTATTAAATAAGAAATTGTAAAGGGTAATTTTAGGAAAAAATATATCAATTAAAATAAAATTCGAAAAATAATGATAGAATCTCTAAGAAATTGAGAATTGCAAAAAAAAATATTAATTTGAAACAAATAGAAGAAAAAATACATGGGACAATGCAGGTAATAAATCTCAAAAAGCAAATCAAATAACTATGAGTACATAGCAGAAGAAATTTATTCTTGGAACTAATCAGATAAAGATTGATGTAAGAAATTTTCTTTCGCAGTTAAACCTAAATAGAAACGACACGAGATTTACTTTTATTCGAACGAAATCTTACATTTGGAATGTTTCAGATAATATGTGTGTCATTTATCCGATTGATTGCCTATCAAGTGAAGCGCTAAAATTACTCCCTGGTGATCCCATTGAAAAATTGGTGACTATCTAAAAAACGGCGATAGTGCTGACGAAAATCACCTGCAGCGAAGAATCGTTCTGTAACTGGTTAGTAAATGCCGTAAGCTTCAAATTGTTTGTGTGTTCTTAAATAAAAAAAAAAAACTATCATACATTCATTCCTTTTATATTTCATAAAACAAATTATGGATCTTTCAATTTGAGGTATTTATACTGAATATTTTTGAACAGATATTTTAAGCATACTTTAAGAATACTGTAGTATGTCGTGTTTTATAGACAAATGTAGATATATTTTTTTATTAAAACTTGACAGCTTATGGATTTCTGTAAAAAAATATTTTTTCGAATACTTATTTTTTCATGTTCATTTTGAAAGTAAAATGGGTATTTCGTAAATAGTTTTACATTAGCCTCATTTGCATCAAAGTATTTATACATATGATGCGAAATTAATAATTGTTATTAGATTTACATAGTATTTTTTCTAACATAATATTGTATTATATTGTTTTTCTTCAAAAAATAAAAACAAAATTCATTGAATAACAAAACAGGATAATATATTTTTTTTGCTCCTTTTTTTAAATGTTAAAATTTAGATAAGGACATAGTGCACATAACTGTTCTCTCTTAAATTCAAATAGCTAGCTGAGTTGTTTGCAAAGTACAAATATATTACATCTTTCTTCACTGTGATTTTGTTCTCATCTCCAATCATTCATTAGAGTCTAAATTACACTAAACTAAAACGAAATGAGCTATACGGAGGCTTATTTGCCTTACACTGAACTGAGATATAAAATGTTTATTTACTTTAGTTAAAAATTTTAACTTGATCTAGAGTAATACGTTATATCAAAGTTATTGCATTGCTCATTTGAATCTAAATCCTATATACTAATCTTAAGAAACTAACTAATTATGCAAATCGACTTGTATATGAATATACGAATTAGTAATGACCATGTTCAGTGGCATAGAATGCTTAAATATAATTAAAGATGACTGATTTAATTGAAAACATTAATGTGAACTAATGAAAATCTGTACTAGATTATTCTAATTATGTGGTGCTCTAATTGACTGTTCTACTTTTTTTATGAATTTAAGTCGGTTTCTGTAATAAATACTGGAAATGGAATACTTATAGTTGAGACATGGTCAAATAATATAGATGATGCATAAGATGGTACATCTTTCTCCTAGCTTCTTCATCAATCTATATGGAGATTTTGAGAATTACTTTTATTTCATATGTAGAGGCATCAATTATTACATCCCAGAGTGTTTAGCAGATGTATATTTTAAACTGCGAACCTCAAGGACGAACATTTCCGTTATTCTGAATTACCTTAAAACTATTTTCAGAGTTGGTTTCAAAAGTGTATCATAATACAGTAGAAATGTCATGTATCTTAGCCAAAAATACATATTACATGATAAAGAAAGTGATGGGATTAGAAATAAAATGTATATAGAGTTCCTAGTCATGAAGAATGGATAGATACAATTTAATAGAGTTATTCTTTAGCATTCTCCATTTATCACTTGTACTTTAATCCAGTTATCGAGAATGACAGCTTTATCCTTGAAATATTAACGCTTCATTTGTAAAATTTCTTTGAAAAATTGATATAAGTATAAAGATAGAGGCAAAAAGAAATAAAAGTTAATATATCAAATTAATCACGTCAGTTAGATATCTTAAACTTACATCGGAGATCTTATCTCAAGATGTTTTTACTCAACTAGAAGGCCAGTAAAAGAAGCGCAGCGGCGTGATGATTACTTTATCAGATTTAATGCACATTTAACCTCATGTAAAATTAACCTCTGTTATGACCTGTAAAAAGTTCTTGATGTGTATCATGTTTCATACCTACAACCTTATCAACGTAACAACAATCTTTTCACCTATTTTTCTTACAAATGTATTTAAGGCTTGCAGAAACTAGTTTCTTATCTTTAAATCCAAGGATGCAGAACTTGTGTTATATTTTTCACTACTGGATGGTAGTTTATATTCATTTATTGATAGAAACTGGAATTAAAGTGAAATAAGCATTTTTATAAAATGTGAAATTAAGTCTTAAGCCGAAGACATTAGGCATGCTTGTTAAAATTGATACAACCTTTTTTATCCTTATTTTGTGAGTTAGGACTTAAATAAATAAAGTTGAAAATTACTATTTACTGATTAATAATTATTTAAATTCTGTAGTTAATCTACTCTATACAAAAAAAATTTGTATTCCTAATTCAAATGTTTCACTTATGTACTTTTCAAAACTTATCTTTTCTCAGTATTTATATGAATTGGATTAGTTTATTGTGTTCTATGGTACTTAATTAGTAACGTCTTAAAGAAAGAAGAATTTTTTAAAATGCTTTATTCATTCGTATACAAAAACTAAAAATAGTAAATTATTTCATGAATATCTTACATATTTCCTTCCTTTTGGATACATAGAGGAAGATATCGAGATATATATTTTTATTTCATTTTTTTACTTATGCAATTCGTAGCAAAACACAATAAGTAGCATTAGCTCTTTCTATTAGGATTTAATGAAAGCTTAGCATTGCAATTCATTTCATTAATACATATAAGGAAAGGAATTCTAATATCAATTTGTATTCTTTAAACCTATGAAAAAGAGAAAATGGATTAATGTAAATGTAAAATTACTGATGGTTTTTTTTAGTAATTTTAAATTATTTTATTACATATATTTCAAGTTCATTCTTTTGATACTATCATTGTGAGTTCTATGATGGATATTTATAATGTAAATTCAGATCGGCCAACAGTTTATGTTTTTTTATCGCTGTTCAAATCACCATAATATCCATTGTTTAATTACGACTAGCGACAAGATGTTTTAA
Source organism: Nephila pilipes (assembly GCA_019974015.1). Lineage (NCBI taxonomy): Eukaryota > Metazoa > Arthropoda > Arachnida > Araneae > Nephilidae > Nephila > Nephila pilipes. Next base: position 215,328 of record BMAW01085825.1, read on the forward strand.
GAGATAACGAATTTTTAGTTCGAGGATAAAAAGCCGTGTATGAATTAGTACGTAATGCCATTAAATTTTAAATCTATATTCGTTATAAAAGTGAAATAAATTACAAAATAAATGACGGTAACTTAAACAAAAGCAAAAATTAATAAAATTTTATAAATAAGCCATAATAAGGGAAACGTTCGCTATTATGATTATAATTGTCTTGTTTTTAATCAAAGAGAAAAGGAACTTTAAAAAGTGCAGAATGTACCAAAAACCCTGAATACATGTATCACTTTTCTAAAATTACAAAAGTGCAATGAAAGGACTTATATTTTTGTTGTATAAACCGAAAGTAGTAACTCACAAATGTTATTATAATCCTAAAAACAAAAAACAAAAAACAAAATAAATTATGCAAGTTTAACTTTTATAATAAATAATATACTGCAGGAGGAAGCTTTGGGGCCAACTGAATATTTCCTTTTAATCGGCTATGCTTTTTTTCAAGGTTCTGTTTGTGTATTTATCTGTTTCTCTGTTTTAAATAAATGGGCTTATTTTACGTATGAATATTCTAAATACGAATCAATTATTAAAGAAGAAATTTTGTATTTGACTGGAATGAGTGAATTTTTTTCTAATCATATCGTCTTTTGAAAAAAATTCATATTTAATATGTGATGTCTCTCAATTCAAAATATTTATATACTAATCTTAAGAATACTTTTTCAATACATACATATATATATATATATACAATTTGCGTTAAGTTCAAGGAAATAAAATCATTTTTAATTCATAAGTAAACTAAGATGATATTTCAAAAGCTAACAATACAAAAAATGTAAAATTCACAATTGATCCTTTAGTAAATGCTTATAAATCAAGCCTAAAAACAAAAAGATAAAAATTGCAAACTATGAACAGATTGAAATACAGTAAGCAAATTAAATTATGAAAGAAAAACTATAAGTTGAATAGAAAGTAATTTATATGAAATTAAATAGACATAAGCGAGGAATATAAATAAAAAAAAGTATGTAGCAAATAAGAAAAAAAAAACTTAAAAAACCAAAAATTTGAAGAAAGAAAATAAGAAAATAATATATTTCCAGTTGTAAAAGGGCTATAAACTCTTAGGGTAGATAAATCTAGAAATATTTGCCAACTATCTCCATCAACAAAATATATTATCAAAAATTGTAATAAAACCAAAAATAAAAAGAAGAGAATTTGAAAGCAAATAGAAAAACATTAAAAAGAAGTCGATTTAAAAGAAAAATACATGCTCACATTACTATTTAAAAACAAAAGCTAAAATAACTATAAGACAAAAGTTTTATTATAAACACAAAAAAATAAAGGAAAATGAACAAAACTTTGGCAAGTAAAATTTATCACACTTATAAGAAAACCCACAAAAATTGTAACGAAACTGAACATTCATTTAGAAATTATTTTTCAAAATTAATTTAAGTTAAAATCAATGATTCACTTGCCTGTTCAGAGCCCATGAATACTGTATTTGAAGTCATACACTCTTGAAACAGCATAAGACTGAGTTAAAATACCATAAAATCCGACGACATAAGACGACGAGAGAGGCATATATATATATATATATATATACTTACTGTAAATGTTTAGTTAATCTTAGGTAAAAAGGACAGTTATTAATATAAACGTTCATATAATGGTTGCTTAGAAAATATCTTCAATTCCTCGTAAAATACATAAATGATTATTTGGAAAAGAATCCTTAACATACGCTTGGATATAACATTTTTCTGAAACAAAAATCAAGGATCAATTTTGCTATAGGTAAACTGAAAACGATTAAATATTTCATGCAGAAAATTTTAATATGAAGCTAAAATAATATGTATTTCTATAAAAGGCAGGATTTTTTTCTGGTGTTACTCATGTTTAATAAAAGAGCTGGAAAGAGAAGTATCTAAATTTAGATTAACTTTTTCAATTTTCAATAGTGTTTCGTCACTACTGTGATTTATATTATTAGATTAAAAGGATATCTACTCCTTTAATGTGATTAACATGACATTTATAGCATCATACGAGTCGTTATAAAAGTAACTTTGTCTATGCTGTATTAAAGAATTACATAAAGGATCAACTTATAAAATCAAAAACCATCAAAGGTTTTGCAGAAAAGCATTTATTATTGAAATAATCCTAAGCAATTAATTATTTATAGATATGTGTTATGTGATACCAATTACGACTTTTAGAATTGAAAATAAGTTTAAATTTTCAAATAAAGTTTGCAACGAGACCAGTATTGAATCTATCTTTTTTTATTGAGATGAATTATGTATGGAAATTTCAAAGTTTAAACTATAATCTGATTGCTGTTTTTTGAATGTATGAGAAACAGGATTCCGAGGTGTAAAACTCATTTTCAATGAATCACCCAACCAGAAATTTGATTTTCTGTTAAATGTATGTTGCTATAGAAAATAACTTGAAATTTTTCAATTCAAAAACTAGTTATGTGTAACTATTTGCTTTAAAATTGAATTCTTCAAGCTATAAATAAATTTTGACTTAACAGAAACTTGATGATATAACGAGCACTGTTGTTATTTAAAATCATTAAACACATGCATCTATAAATTTCCTTCGAAACAACATTTGTTAAAAAAAAAAAGGAAGGAAGGACTTTATAATGTGAGACATTTACAAGTTCTAAATATTCATGTTAATTTACATTTATTCAAATAATAAATATTTTTCCAATAATATACTACAACAGAAATTAAAAATAATTTAATGATGACAAACAGTTCTTAAAAATAATAACATATTTTTACTTTTCTTTAGTTGTTAATTTGTTTTGATGGGGATTTAATTCAATATTATTGGACAAATTTTAACTGTATGGAACAATTTATTAGATTAAATATTCCCATTACTGTTACAGTTGTCGTGGTGTGGAAGTTAGGAGAAGGGTTTCCAGCTCAAATATCGTACTCGTCACTTGACCGAGGCTCAAAATCACAATGTCCTTCACAAACACCCTTTGTATTGCTTATAGTGAGATGTTAATAAGACCTAACAACTCATTACTGCTCCATATAATACTATTTTACCAAAAATATTTCATAAATAAAAGTATGAAATAGTGTTCAATGTGTAGTTTTAATTTTATGTGATGGATTATTGATTTGGCAACAAAAATAAGCTTATATTTTATTATTTTAAATTATGTATCTCTGTTATGACTGAAAATTTTCAAGCAAGGAAAATATGTAAATAATTCTTAAACAATTAAACCACGATTCCCAAAAGATTCAAGATGGTATTCGAAGATTAAGATGATATTTCAAAAAAAAAAATATATTGAATAAAAGACTTGTATTAAACTTCAGGAAGAAAAATAATAAACTTTAAAAAGCTCTCAAGGCCCTCTATTTTCAGGATTTAAGTAAAAATTGTAATATTTGTACAAATATGTATGTTAAAGTAATAGAAAATAATTCTAAATACAGAAAAAGCCATGAAATGCATAAAAAAAACTCTTATATTTTTTTCTTAATTAAATCATAATTAGTATATTATTATTTCTTCACTTTTCTGGTATCTCATGAATGTTTATATAAGCAAATAAAAAATATTTTCTATAAAAATTTCTGAAGAATTATGTGTCGTATTTACGGGCATATCCAATGTATCATAAATTATTAAACTTACTCTGAAGAATTTTTACATAATATAATTCCTAGTTTTCAACACATCACTATAAATGAGCATAATATTTTTTTATAAAGCCAAGCCCAGATCATGTTTGTGTATTGCATGCGTTTTTATAATATTAGTCAAATTGTATAATTGTCTATAAAAGCAAATGACAGCATTTACGTATAGCTAACATAAATGTGTTTTTATAAAACCCAAATGATAACTTTTACACAGATCCCTACCAATGACAACACATCATTTCTTTTTTTTTTTTTTTAAATACTATTTTGTTTCGATTCCGAATTCCTTTTTCAGCTTATAATTGATTTTGTGTTATAGAAAGAAATGATAGAGACATAAAATATTAAATTCACGCACTTTTATCTTAAAATATTAAAAATACGAGTTAATTCTTGTTGAAATAAAATTTGTTACGTAATTTAATTTTAATGAAAAATAATTATTGATAAAATCGTAACATTTATTCCTTGAATTTTCGTTAATAGTATTTTATTATGAATAGATTGCATATTTTTACTTTAAAATATTGTTTATTGGAAAAATATTTTTTTATTAAAAACATGCTTTTTCATATGTAAAGTTTTCCATAGTTTTCATAATTTCCATTTCATCAGTTTTAAGAACCTATTTACTTTTAGATATGCATGTAATAGATATTTTTATCTTCAAATAATTCAAATTCAGGTGCAAACAGAATAAGTTTTAAAATAAATGCCTCTTTTATCAGCGTTATATTTCAATCAAATTCCACGCTTCATTTCTCCATGACTATCGAAAGACACTATTACCTGAAAGTTAAATAGATATATTTTCATTCAGCTGAAAAAGTAAGAACTCCATTCCTTTCATCTCATTTCAGACTTCTAGAAAAGTACCTTGAATTTCGAATGAATAAAGCGATTAATAACCTTTATCCCATACCTTCTTTGAGTCATAGAAATACTCCAAAATTCTAAAGACAGTATGGCTACATTGGAATAAAAAAATCAATAAAAACGCAAGGCAAACTTTTCGAACCGTGAATTTCTTAGCCACAAATGGATCGAGATGAGAGTTAAAAAAGGAAAAAGAAGTTGCTTTCTAAGTTCCATTTCCCTGGATCTTAATTTGATGGATGAGAGACAGGCCAAGTCCGGTAGATGGCGCTGTTAAACGACCTCTTCGGATACACTTCTAGAATAGGTGTCCATTAGCACGGCAAGAAGTGAAGAAGACATGAGGTTTCTTTTTCTTTTTATCCCTGATTTCTTTACTTTACTTGGCATTGTTAGTCAAATAAACAGTTTTTTTTTTTTTTTTTTTTTTTTTATTTATTTAGACTTTCTCCCCATGTTTGCGGAATAGACGTGTCGATCTTGTACCAAAAAAAGAAGTATACATCATTTGGCGTGTAAACATTCTAACATGGAAACTCACCAAAGTCGTAAGATATTATGTCGAAGTGGTCTCACAAAACAAAATGCATAGACAAAAAAGCATTTAAAATTTTAAGGTAATCAGGTTTATTAAATGAATTACACAGAATTGATAGAAATATTTATTTCTTGATAAAAATGATTTTAGTGATACATCAAATGTGACAAATTAATGTAACATTTAAAGGATTGTTATTGTTAGAATATATAAAAAGCTACAGATAAAATATATAGAATAAGTCTTATTAAATAAGCAGCTGCCTTAATGAATTTAAATTTTACATAAAAACTTACTCTATTCTTCTGAATACATTTTTATCATTTAATTATCAGCTAACTTAATTGTAATTTAATTTGTACTTTATATCATATTTAGTAACTATTTTTTTAATTAACGTCATCATTACCCCTAGAGCAACAGGACGGTTCGGAGCAAAGATACTCGCAATTCTGGACCATTATAAAATGACGCAGAAATACTTAAATTGTTTCTTAACTCTTAAATTTCAAGAAACAGCTCATAAAGATTCTGATATTCAGTTTCTATATGTTACAGAATTTTTTTCTTCCAGCACAATGAATCTTACGTAGAAAAAAGACTCGCATTTATGTCGACGTAAATGTCATCAGCCGTGAAACTTGCGACTATGGCCTCTTGGCTACAAAAATTACAAAGCATTATAAAGCTACAAGTATTTGTATAAATATTGTATTATTCGCATGTATAATATTGAGTTAAAACATTCCTGTATTAAAATATTTCATCAATAAATTGTAATGCATTTGAGTATATTAATATATCTGAATCCTGTCGTTTAGAATAATTACAATCACGTATTTTGGAACTGTAATTCGTTCTAATGGAAATGATACAGCTTGATTCTTATCGTATTAAAAATACAATATTATTTAAAATAATATTGTATTACAAATAGTTGATATTATATACAGCCTTTTAATATAAATAAGTATTTTATAATATATTATTTTAAGAATGTATTATCATGCATGTTATTCAAAGTATATTTAAAGATAGTATATATGAACAAGATTATAGAGAAAATATTTTAGAAAAACGAGTATAAGTAATTTTTAACAACAAATCCTAACAAATTGAAATTGTACATACAATTGGGACAGAAGATTCTTTCTACTCTTCCCACGCATTAATATGAAATTTTCAAGATAGATCTGCGTTAATATCTTTTTGAAATTAATGCTAGAGTTAAATTAGGATTTTATAATAAGGCATTATTACTAAGTTTAAAATATTAAGTAATTTAAGTTTAAAATATATACAAGAAGAATAAAAATATAGAATGGAATACATCAATAAATGTTATATGGAATATTTTATAACACATAGCGGATATAAAAAGTTTAGTATTTCATATTCTTTTTAATAATTTACTTTTAAGTTAAAAAATTTTGTAACAACGCGCCATGATCCATACGTATTGTTATGAGGTTAGTAAGAAAATTATAATAGCTTCATTCAATAATGTTTTTTCTAGATTATTTAACAAAATAAAACTATCATATATTTATATTAGTATCCAGATAATACTTACAGATAGTGTATTGGAAATTTAGCGATTTATTATGAGAGTTACTATGAAATAAGCAAAAAAAATGGAAATGAATTATTTTAACTTTTAGTTACAATATTTGATATAGGTTAGCCCATGTAATAAAATTCTTACGCAACGAATACAAAACAGCTTTAAAATATACCAATTACATAAAAATAAACTTTGTAATTTTTCAATGGTTAAACGCATCTGTCCAACACACTTACACGAACACGGATGGAAAATTAACGTGTGTGATGTTTCTTTTTTTTTCTTTGTAAATTCGTCTTATATTTCAAACAGTACTAACTTATGCATACCAAAAGAAAAAAATACAAATATTTGCTTCAAATTACTATGGGCTTACAGTGGGTTGTAAAATAAAGGAGAAATTCATACAAGCGTATGGATTTCTATAACGGTAATAAAATTTGCACAAAAATTCTAAACAGACCTCCTTAATTATCTTTACTTATGTATAAGATACATTCACCTTTGGAAATATAACAAAAGAAATAGTAAAATAAACACATATTATGCATTATAATAAAGAATTAATAACGTGCTACATTAATATTTGGTTTATTTCCTTTAGCCGCTTTCAAAGCTTTGACTCTACTGTTGTTGGCTTCTATATTCTGTTCGCAATTCTTTTACTTTCATACATGTTTAGGTTTTTCTCTTAATTGCTTATTTAATTATTATAGTTTTTTGAGTAATTTCATACTTTGTGGTTTCCCATAAATTTTCAGATGGATTCATTTCTTAAAAACTATCATTTTAGGATTAAACTGGATTATCGTTGTCTACAAAATTTGTAATATATCATGTTTAATGACAAGGCGCACTGAATAAAAATAAACTCTTCACCATTTGGGAACCATTTTCGAAGTTAGGGCATCAGAATAGCTCTCAATATTTGTTTACGTAGGTCATTGTATGGTTGCTTAGATTATGTGTACCCGTATAATTTTCTTATAACTGATTACAGATCACACCATAATTTTGACGAGATGATTTACTCTTTCAACAATACAATAAAGGTTAAATTTTTTTTTCAGGCGTCATCGAACAGAGGTACTTTTATCTGCTTGAATTTAAAACATGGATTCGTAAGAGAAATATAATTGGAATTTACGAAGCAAATTTTTATTGCTTGAAAAAAGGAATCAACAACAAATGAAAATATCAACAATCAGAATAGATTACTTTATTTCAGGTCGCAACCATCAATTCCAAGGCAAAAGGTTTTATCTTCAGTATTTCAGTAAGTTTTTAATTTTATTACAGGATGGTGTACCATGCAATTTTTCTTCTGTTAGATTTCTTTCTACGTTTTTTGTATGAAATATCAAACCAAGCATCGTGAATCAATTGCGTTAATTTTGTAGACTCTATTTTCTTGAGAAATTTTCCTAACTATTTTGTAAGAATGAAGATATTTTAGCCTCTTGCAAACTGCCACTCACTTTTCGTTCTGGAAAAAGCGTCACATTTTTACCCAAATATACTCTTATTCTGTTTAACGGTGGATTTGGAAACAACTGAAATACTTGCTAACTTCCTTTGAAAATGATCCGCCTGCAAAATAAGTGTAGTCACCACGTATGTTTTTCGGGGTAAAAGATCTGCACCGCGACTCATAACTGTAGAGTAGTAAATTGGGAATATTCTGAAAAATAGTAAATTGGGAATATTCTAAAGAAATTGGGAATATTCTAAATAGAGTAGTAAATTGGGAATATTCTAAATTTTCTCCCATGAAAAGACTTTTATTGGCTAATGGTTGAAGTAGGATTCTGATGCGAAGGTAACATGTTGACCAAAATAATAGTTGGAATGAGATTCCCTTACACAAAAAGTAGTTTCTATAATTTTTAAATTTTAATATTGAAGAAAAATCCTTACAATCTCAAGTAAATTTTGAAACCAAATATTGAAAATAAATATTTGCATAGTATAAAACTGATTTATGTAAAAAGTGTATTCTTTCATCTTTCGAATTATTTATGAATACGTCAAATACATAATTAAAATGACAAATTAGAAAAATGTGGACTATCCACATTAATTTGACAATCAACTATACATTAATAATTTAATTATAAAATAAAATATCAATATAGATTCGTAGAATGTGTTACCTAAGTTATTCAAAAAAATAGAAAATTAATTGCTTCTCTAAAATTCATACATTTCTTCAAGTCTCAATCCAATCTATATGTAGCTATCAAAAGCATAACTTACAGTAAGCTAACTTAAAGAAATTTTCCCTACCAAAGTACTAATAAAGATTGGTATAATGTTTTCTGAATATATAAATGCTTATAATGTATGCTTCATTTTATTAATCAGCAAAATAAATATTTTTAAGAAATAAAATATATATTCTAATTTTTGATTTTGTTTCTTTTCCAGCACTTCTGTTGACCCATATATTTTACTCGATCGCTTAACAGTATTAACTCAGAAGTCAGAAAATATTATTATAATTCAATTAAGATGATAGAGCCTTCTTGTATAAGCTATTTATACCTTAAGCTAGTGTTAATGTCTTAAGAGAATATTAAGTGCTGAAATATAAGAAATAAATTTGGTTAGGAAAACACTTCCTAACTATTAATTTAACGTCTGTGATATGGCTTTATGAATCCTTAGAACCACATGCGAGATGTTCGCTCTTTCGTTTATTTGAATAATGATGAAACTCTAACTATCTTTCACGCATATGAACTCGTTTCTCATTTACTTGTACACCATATTCTTATCACAGTAGCTATATAATGTCTGACACGAACGTTAATATTATGTAAGGACCATTTGCTACGAAGTAATTCTAATGTTCTCGTTGTATAAATTCCAGATATTGTTTTACATATGTCCTATATTCTTCAGAGTAAGTTTTAATACAATAAAAACTCAGAAAAAATAAAACTATAATGTATTCAAAAGCATTTTCAATACCATTATCTGAGACTATGAATTTATGAATTATATTGTATTAAAGAATGTGTGTGTTCCAGTATATTTTATTTTATTATAACTTTTCTCTTTAAGGAACATTTAAGGAGAACTTTTAGGAAATCATTTTTATCTAGAAGACTAGAAATTTGCAATATGTTGTAAAAAGTATTACAAGCAGAATTTAATTTATTTTATTTAATATAACTTATTATTATATATTTACTAATATTAAATATTAAATAAATATTATTTTATTATTAAATTTTTACTATGAATTACTGCCTCCCAATAAATAAAAATAGATGAGAGCTGAATGTTGCAAAGATATTATAAGCCTATATAACATTTCCTTTAGTGCTAATAAATGAAATTAAAATCAAAAAGTAAAAAACATTTTTATTTTAATAAATGATTGACTAATAAAGTGTAAATTAGGTAAATAAATTTACATTTCCTGAATTTTGCTATGCCATCAGGTAACTGTTTCACAAGGCAAGTTCTGTAACAGATTGTGAATAAAAGGGAATAACAATCAATCATGTACATTATGATATACTATATTTCGAAAGGTTTCACGTAACCAACCGGAAATATCATATCAGAATTTATACTTCGAAAGAAACTCTAACGTTCTGTACCAGCTAACTTTTAAAAACACAGGGAACTTCAAATTCAAAATTTTAGGTTCACAAATATGGTATACATATATATATACATATATATATATATATATATATATATATATATATATATATATAATTCAGCATAATCAGTATTATTTCCAATGTCTGAACAAATAGGGGTATTCTCTCAGACTCCAAATAAAATACCCGAAATCCCTACATTCATTACCATACGATCTGTATAACACTTAACTTTCTTAGAGAAAGAAATGGAAAATTTTGTTACTTCTCCAATTCTAATTAATAGATATAGTAAATATGTGTTGTGTCCTCCGCTATTCCTCATGTATGTCTCTTTCTCTCGTTACATGATAAAATTAAGTCATTACCCCTCGATTAAAAAGTTTGCATATGTGTCATGACTTAAGTAGATAAAATGTTTAAAATCGAATAGTTTCAAAATACCGAAGAAGTATTGACGCAAATAAACGTTTCCCGCAACGAGTATATTGTATATATATGTATACAAGATACTCTCTGTGATTGACTCTTGTAAATCAAGAATCAATCACAAAGATTACATCAGGTAGCCAAGGAAAGTTTAAGTTATGATCCCGAAAGAACTTTCACAACGGATTTGGCACACATTTTGGTGACTTAGAGAAACACTTAACGACTTTGATGAAGAATGGAAGTTTCCGAAAGTGCTGGAACGTAGGCGAAATAATAACTGGGAAGAAAGTTTCAGACTTTCATTCAATTTTCTGTTTGATGTTTGTTACACCTGGCCGTAACGAGTATTAATAAGCAGAGAGTCTGAAACAGGGTAGCCAGTCAGTCTGTTGACAGAATCTACCTTGGAAATTGATTTTGAAGTGGTCAGTTTTGGGATGGATAGATCCGCCGAGGAGCTGACGGTTTCAAAACCAAGTGAATTTGCTTAGTAGCCAGTGTCTGTTTTGGAAATGCTGAGTATTATTACGGAGATTGTTCCGAAGGGTGAACTAGTAAGCTATGAGCTGAACATTGGTGATATAACAGTGACTGTCAAAACAAGGGCTTTTTTTCCCTGTGTTCGTCCCCCTAATCTGTGCAAGTATAAAGATTTTTGTTTGTGCTGTTATTTTCCAAGCTGTGCTAGTCTAGCTGTCCAAATGTGCAAGCAAGATCTAGAACATTTGCGAATAAAGTATCATTTGATTTATACTGCGTGTTGGGTTTGATATAATTCCCTAACCCAGAATGTCTTTTAATATTGGTGTCAGAAGTGGGATACTAAAGTGAAATCCAGTTACTCACCTTCAAGAAAAAGTCTGACAGGGTTAACTATAAGCTCTGATGGACATGATTAAATATTTTAAATCAGAATTAGAGAAAAGAGTGGAGAGTTAGAGTAAGTAGAAATGCAAATTTGAAATCTGTAACAAAACCTGGACAAGAACAATTAAGTAAATGTATGGGATCAGATGTAGAAGAAATGAGAATAATTCTTCAAAGAAAGGTTAGAAAAATTTAGTAGATATAGTTATAATAAAGATCCAGAAAAAGAAGAGAAAGAAAATGAGGAATCTGCTTCCAAAGAAGCTTAAGAAATCAAACTGGAAACCACTAAAAACGATTATAGAAAAATTGGGAAATATCATGTCCAAACAGAAAAAGGAATGATTGAAAGAGTAGAGGATGAAGTTGGAACAAAGATAAAAAAAAAGTAGAAGTTCAAGGGATTCTTGGAAATCTCTAGAACTATCACTTCGAACATGTCAAAAATAGAGTTTACTTCGATGAGTTTTAAAGACAGGCCAATAAAGATGCCAGAAAGATAGCTGAAATGACGTTCTGAGAATCATTACTATGGAAACAGTTGAACATGCTTTAAATAATGTTAGGTTGGATAAGATCAGCTTCCATGATGTGGTATCGAATGGAGGTTCTACTTGATTCCCCGGGGTCCAGAAGATGCTTTGTGAATTATTCGATGGAAAAGAACTTTGTGTGTTCATTAATGCAGAAAATGCAGCTGCACCAGGAGCTGAAATTCAAATTAATGTAACAGGAATAACTGAAGAAGGTATCAAGAATGTACTTCCTGTATCGTATACTATAGCGCCATTTTCACTTGGAAGAGATACTTATGGTGGATTCTTGACCAATGTCACCAAAAGAAATTCAAGAATGTCAAGCACCTTTCAGGTTTTTACCACATATTCAGGTAGCTAGTGTGCTATTGATGTCCAGGAGTATGTGGTGATTGGAAGAACTGCCGCAGAGTTGCCGCTTCAATTGCCCTGTGATATGCTCTTAGAACGCATGAGTGTGATACGACTTCCTCGCCGAAATACATGAATGATATAAGGATACATTCGGAAAATGTTCTCGCACTTGTTAGAGAGTGAAATAAACTGGCTAAAAATGAAGAAACTGGAAGCAATGGAGTAAACCGGACCATGAACAAATGAACTAGAATGGACAGATTAAACTAACCGGCGTACGAATGAACTGGAAGCGAAGGAGAACCTTGATCAGCGCGAATGAATGAACTGGAATCGACAGATAAAACTGACCATAGTATGTGTGAACTGGAATGATTGAGAGGCTTCGATGCAACTGGGAGAAACGAAATGATACTGAAATAAAATGGCACTGCCGAGACATTCGTCCTTGAAGATGTGGAGCATATATATATATATATATATATATATATATATATATATATATATGTGTGTGTGTGTGTGTATGTCCGGATGTGTTTCCTCAATAATGCTCGAATAGTTGATCAGATTTACATGACATTTGGCTTTTATGTACATCATATTATGGAAAAGGACATGGATAATTGTTCTCTCGATGTTGCTTTTAAATTAACAAACTAAAGGTTATTTGAATTTATTTTTCAGGAAATTTTCTATGCAGCTTTTTTTTTTTTTTTTTTTTTTTTCTTCTTTTTGATCATTTCCGTTAATGTTTTAATCAACGACAAAATGGTAACCCGAGCCACTTTTAAATAAAAAAAATTATGTTTGATATCTGCTTTCACGGTAATATGAGTTTATTTTCCCAGAATTTATAACAAATATTTTACGAATATCATACATGTCTGCTTTCACCAGTAATGAACTTAACTTTCAAAAATATGTTACTGTGAATTTCTCCTGATTTTTTTTTATTAGATTGAAATAAAACATTAAAATTAATTCATTTTCCGTCAACACTAATTACCTTTACATTAAAATGCGCTCATATTCAATTTAATAATTCATCCTTTGCTTTAAAATTAATACCTAAATTAATAATTATTTTTAAAGATTCATCACTATTTTAGAGTTAATATATTCTTTAGATAGCTTTGCTTGGAGTATTTTATTTGTTTGTGCGTGATTTTACGTACTTTTGAGTTATACCATGAATGATTAATTCGAAGGATCATTGCTCCTGTTTCAGGAATGATTAGATTTCTAGGAAGTATTTCATTATAATAATGTTTTATTGTGTATTCACGGCTAATTAATAAAATCCTTTACGTCATTGTTGTTTAAATTTCCCTTCTTTATTTTAGTCTTTTTTTCAAATAATGAAATTCACATTAATAAAAGGAAGAATTTACAAATTTTTTTCTGTGGCACAGCGGAAAGCTAAAAAGAAACAGAAGTATGAAATTTGGTAAAATATTCTGTGAATACTGATACTGTGTATCAGGGAGCCATTTTTTTTTTTTTTTTTTTTTTTTTTTGAAATTTGCCTTTAATTTTCTAATATTTATGTTTTTTTTTTTAGAATTTGCCTTCACTGCGTCTATTCAGATAAAGTAAATTCTAATTTTATCAATTGCATAGAGGAAAGTTTGTTATGTACATTAACCTGAAATGAAGTACAATGAATCTAAGAATATTGATAGTGTGTAACACGAAGCCGTTGTTTTAAAAATTTAACTTCATTCTTCTGAAGTCTTATTTTAAATTTCATGTCCGTCAAGAAAGACGTCTTAGTGTATTTCTCCCGTCAAATGATTTGATTTAGACTTTTTTAAATAATTTGTTCTTTCTAAAATAGTTGTTCCGATTCCATTAGTTACTTGTAAATATAAATATGACTGTTTTGCGAATGAATCATTTTGTTGAAAGTACATTATTGAGAAACCATGTAAAAGAATTCTTTGAAAAATGTATTTTTTTTTTTTAAATTTGGCAACAGTGTTTTGCATTGAAACGGCAATAAGTATAAATGTTGCATTACTGCTGTATGAAACTTTTAAAAATTATTATTTCTATTTAGTTTTATATTTTATACTATATGTTTCCTATTATTTCTTTTCTTAGTCCACATGTTGACATTCTTACTAATTTTATTTTTATTTTTATTGGTCAAATTTAATCCGAGTGTTGAATCCTGATAAGGCCAGTTTTCTCTTTCAATAATAATAGAGATGTCTTATATGCGATTTTTAGTGAATTATATTGCCTCAGATAATCATATTTCCTCTTTAAGTTCTGTTGAAATGTTCGATTTGTGAGTTTTAGTGTATTCTAATTGAAATTTTTGACTAGACAATATTATTTAATTGTATTAACTGAGATACTTATAAATGCAGTTCTAATCTTCCTGATTTGCATTCTCTGAGTTTATCATACTTTTTATTTTAGATCTAAACTGCTAGTGGAATTACTCTTATCTAATTATTTTACCTAATGTAAAATCTCTCAATTTTTATTTTTTTAATTTATTTCATAATGAGGGTTAAAATTCAGTTTAGTCTGACGACTAGGGATGATTTCAAGAATCACCAAATAATCAATTTTTTAAGGTAGTGTTGCATATAATTTTGATTGAGTCTACTGTACAGTTCCTAATATGGGGAATTATGTCCAAAACTATTTCCACCGCCACATGGTTGAGCCAAATTGCATTTGGAATAAAAGAACTGGATCGAAGACACTTTTCCTTAAACTTAAGGAACAGTTCCTGTATTAATTACGAAATTAATTTTTAAAAAAAATTATGATCAAGAAAAGCAAGAGTTGTCTTTTCCAAGGACATATATAAAATATATTTTAAGCATCACTACACATTAAAGATAGTATATGCTTAGTACATGAATCGTTAAATTTTAAAACTAAATCTGTGTTAAGAAATCAAATGCTACCTTCAGTATTATTGAATATAAGCTTCTTTTAGGCTTAATGTAACATTAAATAAATAGTTGCAGCTTTTTTTTAAAATCTTTATAATCATTGTATAAATTAAATGTTTAAAATTATGATAGCTTAAAAAATCAAATTTAAGAACATCAAGCATTGTCCTCAAGGAATTTAAATTTTTTTCACTTCGTTATTTCATTTGCTAAATGATACTTTCCTATGAATCTAAAGAGTTGGTCACCATTAAAAAAAACTTTTAACCAACTATCTGGATTGTCCTACTTTACAATTCAACAGTACAATAGAACATGTAATCTAGTTACTATATATATATATACATATATATATATATATATATATATATATATATATATATATATATATATATATGTATATATATATATATATGTATACATTATATATATATGTATATTATATATATCTATTCTAAATATTTGTTAACATATATATATATATATATATATATATGTTGTGACATGTATATGTATATAAGTATATAACATATAGTATATATGCAACTGTACTATATAATTTATATGTATATGTATAGCAATATCAACATAATATATATGTATATATATATGTCTATGCATATATGTATATGTATATGTAGCATAATATGTATGTATATATGTATATGTATATGTTATACATGTAATATTGTAATAGCCAATATGGTATGCATATATAATAATAGCCAATAGCCATGTTGTAATTATATACTCATATATATATGTAATATGTATATGTAATAACTATGTGTATATATAGTGCGCCACCTACTACTCACGCCCTCCGCACTTCAGGACGGATTACGGTGGTTGGCGGCTCAATTTGGTTCGAATGATACTTATTGGGGACGTATACTGTTAAGCGAAGAATCTCACTTCCAACTGTGTCCTGATGATAATCGAAGACGTGTCTGGAGACGTCTAGAGCAGGGTGCCGATCCTGCTTTCACTATTGCACACCACACAGGCCCCCAACCAGGAGTTAGGGTCTGGGATGCCATTTCCTTTAATAGCCGGACGTCTTTGGTCTTCATGAGAGGCACACTTACAGCATACCGGTACTTGGACGACATTCTGAGACCTGTTTTGCTACCGATCCTTTTGCAGTACCCTGGCCTTATTTTTCAGCGAGATAATGCCAGACCACATATGGCACGTTTTACTATTAACTGCCTTACAACTTGTCAAACACTTCCTTGACCAACCAGATCTCTCTCCAATCGAACATGTCTGGGATATGATGGTAAGGTGACTGCATCTACCAGGGAATGTTGATAACTTAACCCTACAATTGGAGCCAATTTGTCAGAAAATACTGCAGAAGACCATCAGGGAGCCTTATTACTCTATGCCACGTCGTGTGGAAGCTTGAATTCAAGCTAGACTTGGGTCATCACCTTATTAATTTTGTTACTTTGTAACTATGTAACTCTGAAATAAATCCTTAATTTTTTCCTGAAATTTTAATTATTTTCTATTCTGTTTCTGTACATGATTGTCCTATCAGCCAATTTTTGTCTTCATTGGACAACTCCTTCATGGGGCGTTAGTTTTTTGGTATAGAGTATATATATATATATATATATATATTCTTTCACTCACTTTGTAACTGTGTCTGGTTCAAATCTTTAAAAAAAAAATTAACGTCTTAAAAGCATTCAATTGAGCTAAAACTTTCCATGCGGTATTGTTTTAGATGGCAATACAGTAATTTAACTACAATTAATAAGAATTAATTGATTAAAATTAATTATTTATAGAAATATATTTTACGCCAAGTCGCCAAATCCATCGTTTAATATGTGTCTATGTGCTATCTTTTGCTTTAATTTTAATGATATGTAACTGATACAATGTCCAATTTAATAATTTATCGTTTGTTTAATTACATTTTTATCTTAAATATATTCAATTTATTAACATAATTTATCATTTGCTTTAATTTTATTTACGTGTAGCTTAATTGATTAACATAAAACTCAATTGAACTAACAATTTTTACACGTAATTATTTTAGATGATAAATTTAATAAATCTTAAATAATAAAATAAATTATTTTAACCAATTATTAAATAAATTCAGTTTGACTCAGTGTTATTTTTTGCCATGAAAACTTAAATTATAAAAAGTTATAGAAATAGAAGTTGGAAAGAAAACACATTTTCAAAAAAAACCTCACTTTTCACTGGTGTTATTATTTTTAATGTATACTGCAGATGAACATATTTTCACGTAAAGTAATTTCTGGAATTTTCTTTATATTATTAATTCCAGCAGAATACTATTGAAGAATAATTAATACCAGTCTATTGACATTCTCTTGTCTTGCCTATCCATAAAAAAAAAATTGAAGACATTTTCATATTTTCGGCCAACTACACATTTTACACAATATTATTTTCTTCAAAAATTACCCCTTTATCATTAATAAAAACGAAATGCTCTTCAGGGTCGTTTCTTATTTTCCCATTCACTCGAATATGTTTAAGGAATTTAGCAAAATATATGCTACAAAATATTATTCAGAAGATTACTTTATTCATGTAACTTGCAAATTATATTTAATTGCAAATATTGACATATTTTATTTTGAGGAATTAAAAGTTATCACAGACAATCCACTCTTGATATATATCTTAATTATCGATTGCATGTTTTGCCTTTAAGTACTGTTTCAAATTCCCTTCTACAAGTGTAATCGAAAGAATTCCATTAAATGACAATAAGAAGCAGATATAGCAAATTGATGAATTAAATTTATGATATTTTTATAGAAACATTATATTAAGTACCATTTCCATATCATTAAGTGTAATGTTAGGTAATATATAAAAAAATTCTAATACTTTTTTAGTCTATTAAATTCGTATCAATGTGAATTTATTTTATTAGGTACATCCAACGACAAATTTATCAAAAACGAAAATGAAGAATTTACTATAAATGAAATAATCGTCTACAGGAATTGGTTTTTAAAAAAAGGTGTAATGTATTTGGTTACGAAATCAAACGAAGGAATTATAATTTAATTAAATTTGGCAGTAAAATGCGTTTTATACAAACATAACTTTAACACTATAACAACAAATATTTTTAACTACTTAAAACAATCGAAACAAGAAGTCAAAAACAAATGTTTGATTTTTAACTCAAATAGCATGACAAAAGTTAAACAGTTATTTTAAACACCTAAAAATACGTGCAATATTTTTGATACTATAAGATTTCGTATTATATAAAATAAAGTGCCTTTACTTTCAAAAACAAATAACGCACTTTTGTTGAGCACTTATTTTTCTGTGTAGTCTTTTACACATGATGTGAAATAATTTTTTTAATACTATGTTCATGATTTCTTTCCATAAATGAATTTTATACATTATGTACATACTTCTTTGGTTTCATTTGTGGTAAGTCAATCATTAACGGCCTTTTTTAAGTGTGGTTTTAGAAGAGTTAAGAAAACAAGTAGCATTTGAAGATAAAGGTTATGTTATAAGATTAAAACTAAAGGATATTCGAAACATTTGCAAAACGTTACATGTTATTAATAGAATACAGAAATTCATAGCTGTAATATCAAGAACATTGTAAGAATGTAAGCAAGTTATCTGCTTCAGGCCGATCACGCCGTATACAATTGGTTAATTTGATTCAGTTCATCTACTCCAGACTTGAATGAATAGTAACATTTTAACATTTCTGGAGGATTTTTGTTATCAACAGCAATTTCAACGTTTTTATACACAATTTCCAAGAAGTAAACAACTTTTGGCTTACACCGGTAAACTTGCACTGTACGGAAATATTTAATAAACAAAAACGCTTGGGAATTGCATCTTTGCAAATCGGGGGAAACATTAAACTTTATAGAACAATGGAAGATTCATTACGGTTCGGAAATTTCTGATATATAAAAACAATTGTTTGCTTTCACATTTCTTACCTTAAAAATATAAATCAATGAATTTCATAACGACATATTTCACTAAACTGTACATTTATATCTTTGTCTTTATCCTTTCATAGATACATAACCCAGTTAAAGGAATAGTTAGTCTCAACATCCACATTCAGCCAGATATTTAATCCAAATCAATCAAGGCTGCTAATAAACGCAACTATCATTACTTGAAATAAATTTACTGACTCATATTAATATGCAATGAAGCTGCTGATAAGCGCATGCGCGAAATGAATAAAAGAAAAAAGTAAAAAAGATGGCATTTGAAGATAAAGTGTCTTAAATCTCCTTCTCTTTTCAACCAATTTGATTTTTTATAGGTAGAATATTAAATTATATGCTTGTTATCAAATATGAAAAAATGGGTTTTTTTTTGTTATTTAGATCTTCAAAAGTATAATAAATATCTAGAAATTTAAAATAACTTACAAAACATTTTTAAGAATAATCACTTCTTGAAATAAATTTACAATCAAATAACCCTGTCTACAGTTATTCTAATATTAATAAATGAGTGTTAACCTAAAATTATGTGCATTAAATACCTTAAATATAAATTTTATGTGAATAAATTAAACCAAATTAAAATTCAAATTATTCAGAAATCACTAATATACGTACTGATTGAATACTAATTCACTAAAAAATGACATTTTTCTGCTTACCATTTAATTTCAAAGAATCCGTACACTAGAATTTGATAAATAACTAGTGTTTAAGTACAAATATAATTTAAATAATGAATAAAATATAGGAAAAAGCAATTTTCACATTTATAATTTCCATATTTATTAAATTTAGAGAGACAGAAGTGTGTTACGAATTCTAAAGAAATAAAGTAATTTTTCATATTATAATCTTTCTGTTTATTAAATCAGTTACATTAATTTTATGTTTGTTTTCCATCACTGTTTTATTCTTGAAACTCACCAGACAGAAAAATTCACAAAACTGTCATCTATTGTTATTGTAATTTTTGATCTCAGAACAACAGGCTGTTCAGATTTATTATTCTAAAAGCATTGCTACGTATATAAGAAATTCAGATGCCCGTCTCATATTATTTTTAAATTGCATTAGAAAGATTTTTGTAGAAGCGGTTTCGAATTGTAGGTTAAAAAAAGTGACACATCTTTGCCCGTTTTGTGAAATTACCGTCATGTGTGTTAAGATCATTAATAATTTACAGACTTCCTGTTGTGTAAATTTAATGTTCAAAACTGTTTCAAAGTCTAAGCCTCGTTTTAAAAAATAGCGTGTATCTCATTGTTACACCCTAAGCACTTCATAAATAAAACATTTTACTCCCATTACTTTCAAGTATCGCATAAAAATTGACTTTCATCAAATTCATTGTAATTAATTCATTATTTTTTCTTTTATTTGATAGAAACATTAGAATTTATATTAAAAGGAAAATAAAATAAAAAATTAATAAATAAAACAGCTATACCGTTGAATGGAATTAGGGATGAACAAAAGTGGAATGGAAATTAATTTGATCGATAGCGATCCTCCACAAAAGCCATTCATTGCCATCCAAAATAGAAAAAATGTAACCAATAAAAAATGGAAATGAAAAAAAGAAGGAAATTTAATTTTTTATGGGATGATTCGCTAAGGAAAATTACTAATGGGAAAAGAGATAAGGTTTTAATTGGATATGCATATGTAAGTGGAAAAATAGAAAACTTTCATGAAGACTTAACAGTAGTTTTATTGATTCAGGGTGTAATAAATAGATAAATAAATGTAAGATGCTAACGTCCAAATTTCTTAGAGATTTTGTTTTAATAATAGTTAAAAAACAGTTTCTATATCATAACGGCTTAAAAATGTATATATTGCATTAAGATACACCAAGTAAATAAATATTTTAAATTATGCATTAAAATGCGACAACTGTTGAAAACCAAAAGAAAGGGAGAAAAAGGACTGAATAATTTACTTGGTGTATCTTTACGTAGGTTGAATTTATGTAAAAGTGCACAAATGGTGTTTGGAATAAAAATAACGCAAATTATAATTCCAATTTCTGTTCGTTTTTGTGAAAAAAACAAAAATATTTATAATAAAAAAGAAAATATTTCAATGTTCAAACGGCAATATTTTTAAAGTGATAGAAAAAAAGAATTACAAAACCAAAAATGTTTTTATTAATATGAACTGACAAAAAAATGCTATGAAAAAATCCTGTGAAAACTAAACATTTATGATCACTATTAATTGGGTTTTAATACATATATGAAATAATGAATTTTGCTAAAAAATTACAAAAGGAAATGATCTTTTCTATTCAATTCTTGTAATTTATTTCGAATATTATGAAATGTCTTAGGAACTAAAGTGTTTAAATGTTAAACGTTTATTAATCTATATAAATACTGCTCTAAAAAAAGTAAGAGTTAACAATGTTTTTCATTAAAAAAATTTAAAAGCTTTTTGATAGGAAAATAAGTGTCTTTCTCAAATTTCGAGAAATTGCTTGAGCAAAAGGACAAACTGATCCCTGAAACCGTAAATATTTTTGCTAACATTTATATTACATAGTCAATTCACTGTAAAATGTTTCATGTATAAGATGATGTTTTTTCCACAAATCGAAATTTTAAGTTATAAAAATAGATCAAATTTTAAATTTCATGGAATTCTGCTGAAATGTGTTTGTACTATTTCAGCTTTAAAAGACAATCTCTCATTTATAAAATGTCAAGCATTTGGGAAAATAAAACTGTCTGCTTCAGAATATTTAAAGGTATTTAGGCTAGTGGATAATTTCCCCCCTAAGTTAAAAAAAATAAATTAGAACAAATATATCAATATTTAAAATAATAACTATAAAACGCAGTTATAAAAATTAAATTGTTGCATACAATTCTTTAGGAGTTTGGATTTCGTTTGGCAAAAAATTCCTGAATTAAAAATGTTTAGTTAACTCTAATAGTGTAGGAAGTACTTAAAGTTAAAACTTACAATTGTAAGTCATCAATTGTCAATTAATTGTAATTAATATTTATTCATTTGTTGATTATGCGATATTCTTGAGAGAAAAAATATTATAATTTGTGAGCACGAAGTAAAGTTTTCCAAATTTATTTTTCTTTTCTTTCTCTGAAGATCTATTACACTACTCCTCGAAATGAAATTAAATTCAGGAAACAGAGGGTGTTAGTCATTATCAGTCAAATTTTAAGAAAAATACGCTTCCATGAGGTAAAGGATATTTTTAAAGTTAATTAACTTTGCTGAATAAATTATTTATTCCAATGCTATAACTTATTACATTTTAGTTATTATCAATTATATAAACTTCTTTTTATATGCGTTAAGAATTTCTAAAAATTATTACTATTGTCCATTTGTATGATGACTGTACAGACAAAAGATGAAAAAGAAAGGGGCACAAGTCTATGAGGTTTATGTGAAAACTATGCATGAAACACATATCGAGAATCTCAAGCTGGAACGTATTTGCACTAAGCAAGTCTATTATTGTAATAACTCAGTTATTTATTTAATATGATGCGCACTCAATAAAGTCAAAAATTTTACACTTATCTTGCCTCAGGTGCATAGAAACTCAATAATATTTCGAGACTTCTAGGATAATTGTGTTGAGCGTGTTTGATCTGAAATATTGTTTCTTTGTAAGACTCACGAAAGTAATGCTTTGCACAAGTTTAAACAAATAAAATTTTCTCATATGTATAGGATGAGACAAAGGATATTATGCAATTTAACATTTTATGAACACTTGTAATTCTTTTCTTTTTGGAAAAGGAGTTGTCATCAGAAATATTTCATATATTAATTATAGAAAAATTCATAACTGAGCATAGCGTAAGAATTCAACAATGTGAATATACAGATAAAATCTCCCGTATTCTCACACAGAGGGCATTAGAAAATTATTTCATGAAATGTCTTATTCTAAGCCTATTATTTTAAACATGGTGAAATATTTCTTGACTTAAAGTTTGTCAAAAGAACCTACGATCTGAATGATATACCTCTACTAGCCACCAAGCCTTGATCGTACTGACAAAACACCAGGAACACCAAATCAGTACCGTTCTATGAAACCTGAAATTAGTCCGAAAGCTCATCAGATTTACTAGTAATAATTTTTTTCCCTTAGGATTACATTTAAAATAATGTTTTTACTAGCAATTTCCAGTTTTAGTGCTCATTTTATTATCAATATCACTCAAGAAATTTGAGAGATTCGCATCAAAAGATACTGCTAGCTCTTTCATGAAATGCAATTGAAAGATCCTATCTTTGAGAGTCTGGACAATACATATATTTGGGGGAATAATTTTAGTTAATTATTTAAATTAGTTAACTTTACTACTAAATTAATATTCTCATATATATTATAATTAATATTTTCATATACCAAGAGGATTAAGCTCATCAGGAACAGAACAACGAAAAATATTCACTTTTAAAGATGCTGATTTCCTCAGTCATGAAAGTACATAGAAAAACCAAAAAAAAAAGGAGTTTGTAGTTGGCAGCGTTCTTGGTAATCACTTTAAGTATGACCCAAAAAACGAACAGGAAGGCGGATAAATAATTACTTCAAAACAAGAAAGGATAATATAGAGACTCACCTGCAAGTAATTAAAAGTGTCTTCTTCTCAAATTAAAGATGACCTGTCGTTGCCCTGTACCAGGCAAATAATAATAGGATATGCCCTGCATGGAAATCACAGTGATTTGTGCAAGAAGTGAAAGGAAAATTGACACTTTGTGGCACTCTGATTCACATTTAAATTTTGCCTAGAAATATTTAACGCTTGGAACCAACTAGATTGATATGGTGATATGGGATGAAAAATATTTATTTAGACTCAGTGTTATAAAAATAACATGCTGACAGGTAGTTTGATGTCGTTTGCTCTTCTGCTTATTTCCGTCGGTTGGATGATTTAATAAGACAATGATTGTGTATATGTTTTGGATTCCACTAAACTTTGGAAGAGGACGAAAAGTTTAAAAACTCTTCAAAGGCAATCCCCCAGTTCCAATTTAAATCTAAAAGTAAATTGATGCAATTTAACAGTAGAAAGTTTCAAAAAGGTGTCACAGTAAAACAAGGAATCTCATCTAAAAAGAGCAATTTTAAATAACAAGAACAACATTGAACCTAATTCCTTCATGTTCAGTATGATTCCATAAGCCGATGATTAAAAAGTTGTACCTACATCATTTAAAAAGATGTAAATTATATCACCATAATTTATTCCAACTTCAATCGTATGGTAATTTTGATTTCTTATAAAATTTTAAGTATTGTAAACAACCTTAAATGAGTTTTTGATATGATCTCAGTCTAATATGAAATGTACTTACAATTCATAAAAATATAATATATGTTTCTGTTTTATCTATTTATGTGACGTTATATTTTTTTCAAGGATTTTATAAATATATGATATGTAATGATGTATTATAGTGAATAATAGTGGCAAAACTGGAAATCATTACACTTATAAATATAATTAAGGTAATGAAAAAAGTAATTTAATTTGTTCAATGTGATGATTATGATAAACAATTAAAAGCAGCTAACTGTAAATTTCAATCTAATCAATCAAAATATGTATAATAAGGTTGGTTTTATTTAAGTGACATATTCACGATAAAATAGTCTTCATTTAGTAAAATTGTTAAATTTTCTGAGAAAATAATCACATAATACGCTTTAATTATAATTCATGTCTTAAACATAAATTTTTAAATAGAAATTCTAATTTTTGTAGAACAAGCATAACTGAAGTCATTTTATTTTTTCCTTCATAAATAACGGCTTCCAAGAGGCTGAGCTTGTGACGTCAGTTAATAATTATACTTCCTATGAAAAATTCAAGCATCCTAATTTTGGTAGCTAATCTATTCTTGTTCTTACATAAAGTAAATTTCATGCATGAAAATATTTGCTAACATTTATAATTATAGTCTATTGGGGATAAAATAGCAAATTTAATTGTTTCAGAGAAAAGACTTCGTGAGAACAATAAATACATGTCATGAAAAAAATCACAATCTTCTGGTTTTGCAAACTCTTTCCACATTGTCTTAAATTTTTTTGTCCAAAATGCTTAACTTTTAAATTCAATCATTTTTAAAATAAAATGACACCTTAACTAAATACATCAAATCTCCTGAATAATTCTGAAAATATTGCAAATCTAAAATGTTTTCTTCAATTTCTTCGGGCTTTATTATAGAAATAGCTATTTCTCTACAAGCCTTTTTAAAATTTAATATCTAATTTTAGATTGTAGTTATCTTAAGGTACAAAACAAAACTTTCGAACGTATTGGGATTGATGTCTTCGATTTTTCTTTCCTTAACATTGCTGTCTTAACAATGTAAAGAAACGAATTTTTTTTTTAAATTTTTATGTCTGTTATTATAAATATTAATAGCGAAGAAACATTTTCTCATTCCTTGTAGATTTTGAAAAATGTGACATCAATGCGATAACTTCTGGCAGCAGTTATACCCGTGCATAAAGTACATATCAATTTATCACCATTTTGGAAATACATTCATTGTTTTAATTCCACATATCTTGAAATGACTTCTTTTTGGTATTCTGTCATGATAATAATGGTAAATATTTAATTGCATAACTATAATTGAGTTATTATTCTGCCGCTACTAAACAAAAGCCACAATTGAGAGAACTGAAAGAACGACATTAGTGTTATCAGATGTCTGTCAAGGAACTTCTTATCAGGTTTGCAAAATTTGATGATTTCCCCTTGAAATTATGTAACAATTTTATTAATTGGAAATAAAATTCATATTTGTAACTAAAATTTTGTAATAAGAATAAGAATGTTACTGTTATTATTTCTTTTAGCTTATTTTTTATGTATTGGTTTAGTGATTATTTCATATTTATATTTTTTAATTTATATTTATAGTATATACTTTTTCGGAGCTCAAATGGGACTCGGTCACTCGGTGATCAGTGGATTATATGTTACTGAAGCGTGATTTGAAGAATATTATAAAAGTTGGAGTTTCGAAAAAAAAAGACCAGAACACTGTTTTCAAACAGTCATATAATAAGCTTATAGACTTTAATTAAATAACAATTTAAATTAAATCGACTAATTATATAGATTGATAATCAAAAATGAATCAGCTATTACTACTGCAGATAATAACTATTGATATGTATACAACCAGAATACTATAGGAAAAACATTTTATTTTATTCAGATGTATATAAAGTCTTATTATTTATTGAGATAATTAACCCTGAAGATACATGTAATTTATATTTCAACTCTCTTATTTAAATGAAAATAAATTAATAATAAAGTGAAAATAAAGTAGTTAGATATAAAATAGAAATTACTGTTAATAAAATATATAATAATATTTTTGATAAAGGGAAACTTTAGATTTATTTGGGTATTTAGTATTTTTATGCAACGGCGGTCTCTAAAATTCAGCGTTAGAAGTAAAACATATTGATTTAAAAAAAGGATTAGATATTTTTGTTAATTTTAAAAAAGTTTTCGATTAATGTATTAAAGTGGATTTTTGAATCAATTCTAAAAATATCATTCAAACATAAAAATTAAAACGAAATTTAAAATAATACATTTATTCATTTTTTTAATTTAAATATATCTTCAAAGTTTTTATTACATTTTTACTAAATAGGATCTTCATTTTTTTGGCTAAAAATTTTTAATTTCATATAATACAAATATTTTTTTCGAAATTTAGTTATATTGTTGAAAAATAAATATTACATAATTTTTTAAAATTATTTTTGTTAAAATTCATAAAATGTTCTTAAAAAATGTTTTTTAAATTTCTGAATCCCTAAAGCTTAAATATTGAAAAAATTATTTATTCTACATTTGTTTTTAGAGCAACTATTGTAGAAGATTTTACAAATTTTATCACATTAGGATTACACATTATAATTTTACTATTTTTATCACATTTTAAGATAGCTATTTATGATAAGTATTTCGAAAAATGATGAGAGTTACGGTAATATAATTTTGATTTTAATACAATTTATATATATGAGTATATTCAATTTAAATATTATCTTTAGATATTTTTTTCTTCTACTTTTTAGTTTCATTGGATTCTTGGGTATAATAATTTAGATAAGTTCTATTTGAAAAAATTTATTTCTAAAGTAATTGCTGAGTTTTATTGCTGAAATTTAATAAATTTATATATATATATATATATATATATATATATATATATATGTTTGTGTCTGTGTGTGTATGGTTGTTGACTGTGTGTATGTTTGTATGCTATGTGTATAAAATGCGTGGTCTGTGACAAAAATAAATTTGCATTTAAAATTTTGAAGAGACTTTCAGCACATTCTGTGTGTATAATTAACTATAGCGTTTAAAACATTCACTGCATTTAAAGCTTTCAGACATCATTGATTATAAAATGCTCAAATAGATACAAATATTTGTTTTTGTTTACTGTTATATCAGTGACAAAAAGAAAAGACTAACATTTTTACATGAAAATAACGACTGCTTACATAACAATTGTTAAAATACATTTCATTTTTACAGGTTTTTTTTATATTTTATATAGAAATTGTGACTTCATCCAACTGATATGTATGAAAAATATAACATCGTTCAATTACGTTTTATTTTTTTCATAATATTTTCTTTTCTGATTTAGAAACAATAATAATAACAGCTTGTTGGAGTTACCAAATACCAGTTCGCTTAATCAAATACCAGACCGGACAATCGTAGACAGATGTTTCCTGAATTATGTTGAAAATTAAATTACGATACGAGTAAAGCAATGTATGCATGCGTTTTTTTTAATTGATGAATATTCAAATATTTTACCTCTGCTTTAAATCAATGTAAAAACTTTATCGTCTTCAAATAAATGTTTGAATATTTTTAAATAAATGTATAAAGTATATTTCAAAATATTGCCACTTCTCAAGCAAAAGGAAATTAACGAAAGTAAATTTAGTACATTAATAATATGTTCACATACATATAATAAAAATGGAAATAATGAATTTAAAAGTAATAAGAAAAGGAAACTCAAGTTTATATTTAACATTGTCATTCAATAATTTTATTACCAATATAAGCAATTTTTCTTTTTTAAAAATGTTATAATGGTGACAATATTACATCAAAATAAATTTTATTTCGATATTTTAGTTTAAAAGTGTTCCTATTCAATATAAGAATGAAATTCCTACCTCAGAAACCTTTCTCACCTAAGAACGAAGATGTACCTTTGAGTCACATATTTTTTGCTATGTATAATTTCATCAAAATGCGTTTGGTTTCAAAAACCTTGCGTGCTCCCAAGCAATGTGAGTTGTCTCTTGTAATGACTGAATTCCTACACTTGAATTGTGTGTCCTTTATAAAAATATTATTTATGAACGAAATATAAGGATAAGTTTATTCGCAATTTTTTATGTTAAATATATAACGAAATTTTAAGCCAGAAATATTTCGGAACATATTTTCGAAACACCTGTCACATAATTTCAATTAAATATAAGATAATCTAATTCTGTATTACTTTTCTGCTTGAATTAGAGGAGAATTTATATTTTTATAATGAATTTTAAGGGTAGTTATAATCACACGATTTATAAATATCTTACTAATGTATGTTCAATGCAGTTTGTTTTCTTGCCGTAGACATACATGCAACGTTAAAATCTATATAAAACATTAATATGAATTTTATAACTTCTATTATAGCAATCGAAACCGAAATTCATCTTTCTGTTTTAATCAGAGTTTATTTCTATTTTTAATAATATAATTTGTATAAATATATGTAGAATATTTTTAAATATCCTAATTAAATTGAATTCCCCCCTTACCAGTATAAGGGTATTAAATAATTATGCTAGTAAGTAAAATATGTTGCAGAATAAACGAAATAAATAAATAAATATATTATAAAATTACATGTAATAATTTCATCCTTATGGCTTGATCAATAACGATAATTATTTCGTAATATATTAGGAATGCATTTTAATTTTTTTAATCAGAGGAATTCGCTTAAAAATTGTCCTGTTTGTAACCCTCCTCTTCATTCATCAAATGGTTAGAAAGGGTTGATACTTCTTAAAAACTCTAAGTAAAGATATTTAACGAAACACAAATCTCTCTAATAGTTAAAATCAGATATGAATATACCCAGCTTTCAATTGATTGAAGCGGAGTAGATGTCATAGAATTATAGGTTTAATATATTCGAAATCTTTTAGCATTTCACGACTTTTAGCTAGATACTAATTATACGTAATTGTAATTTATATTAAGCTTGCAATTAATTACGATATGTACATCTGCATCAGAGTCTAAGGAATACGGACAAGTATAAGATATATTTGTAAGACAAAAATTTAATAATTACTTGCGTTTCTTAAGAAATGACAAAAGAAACAACAATGAATGTAAAGTAATATTAATACATAAAATTTTAAAAGGATGGTGCCTTATATAAAAAATACTTTTAAGACATTTTACTTCAGCCATGTAGGAAGATGAATTTAATCAAACGGCGTATTCCAAATTTTTTAAGAAACATTCTCTGTTCTGTATGAGCGATATTTTCTGCATGCGTTATCGGCAGTTTCTGTTTCGTTTCGACGCCTGTCAATCCATTTTAAAATCACTTTCGTATACTGCGACATATTGTCAATATCCCATCTGTTGTTAAACCATGGCCAGTCAAAATTACTTAGACTATTTTTTACATTGTCAATATCTTATGAATTCTAGAAAATAAAACCTACCGTTTTAAACGCAAGAATGTTATTTTATACATTAAAAAATCTTCTAAGTTCAAGTATTTTTTATGTTTCTAAAGGAAAACAATTGATTAAATTGTTATTCCTTTAAAATTAAACAATTTGAAAGGAATACATTTCTCCTCAAATTTAAAAACGCAGTAAAAAATTTATTAAAAAATGATGAATTACTTACTATTCGTTAAATTGTGTTACCTCAATAATATACATATTAATATTTTTTTAAGAAAATATATTATTCATTGTAGTGTAATTATGTATCAAGCTAATGTAGGTAATAAGCATTATTTGGCATTATTAGTTTCAATTGTCCACTATTTAAAGAAAAATTGAGAGAATTGTAAGTAATTTTTAAGACTTTTAAAGGATTTCCATTAAGAATAAATGGGTGTTTTCTTATAAAATTAAAAAGCATGTGAGTTACATTATGGTACAAGGAACATTAATTTTTAATTACATAATTCCATTTAGAAATGTCAAACAACAATTAATTTGTCTAAAAGGGATAAATTGGAATTAAATCTTGTACTTCATATTAATTTCCTTAAATTATTTTTGTTACTTTTTTATTTTAAAGTTTTTTTTTAATCTTGGAAAACTTTAAGGTGTAAGAACAATTTAGTAATGTAAGAGGTAAAGTGTTAAAAAATATGCATATAATTAGGTTACATATAATGGTTATGTGAATGGAATTATAAATATTTTTGTACTATAGATGAGTCATTTAAAATGTATGATTTAAAAGAAAGATGAAACAAATAATGGTGTCAATAAGAGTATAATACAGTCAATTTCATAAAATTATATGCGTAATTATATATTTTTAATTTATTTATAAACAATTATTTACTATTACTTATGGGATTTTATCGTGTGTTGGATGTAATACATGCATCTCACACAGTATAACATGACGTAAAGAATACCAAACCTTAAGAAAAAAATTTAATCAATTCTATTTTAAGATATATATTTTTGTTTATGTTAACTAAATTACAATTCTTATTGTTCATATAAAAAGGTTTAAAATAAAATATATAGTTTATTATTCACAGTTCTTTGTTCAGAAACATACATGATAATAGCACCCATGTTTTTTTCTGCATTATTCAAAATAATCAGTTGGATATTTCACTGAAGAAACTCAAAAGAATAGACACTTTGAGTGTGAAAGAAAATGATTTATGCAGAAAGAGAAAATATTCCGAAAAATTCAATATCGAGATAACATACCCAAAATAGCTTTAATTTAACCATATTGTCATAAATAACCATTTACCTTTTACATTCATAAATGATGTCAAAAAACATGTCACCTAAATTTTTCTGTAAATTTCTACTGGGAATATTCAATCACTTGGTTCTGAAAATATCTGACATGTCCAATGGGTGTTTCCGAATTTTTAAGCGTTACCTTTTCAGCCGGAAAACAAAACTTAAATATGTAGATTTATTGAATGGCAGCAATTCCCTTAAGATTACACTTATGTAATTCAGCTTCAGTAAAAGTGTCATTCAACGAGGAACTTTTTAACGAATAGCGTGAAGCAATGCATTAAGAGATTAGTATTTGCTCGTTCAAAACGTCGTCGCAATGCACAAGCATAGGGTGGCGATGGTGGTTGAGGACTTGTCAACATAATTTGTAATTAAAGCCCCCTTTGTGCGTTCTAGTCCCCAGGCTAGTCTGCTTTAATAAACATTGACATTGCTCTAGACGTCGTTACGCAGCGTATCATCATTAGAATATCACAGCTTTCAGCTCAGCTGCCTTGGGCTTGGATGTTATGTTAAGCCTAATGGCGTGGTAGTCCTTAAATTCGAACCACCTGCAACAATAAAGCGGTTTATGGAGTTGTTTATGGAAAGCAGGTACATGGACATGGTCATGTTTTTAAATGAGGACTTATGTGTTGATAGGAAAATTATTCGAGTGAACTGTTTATAAACATGAAAACGAGATGAAATTGAAATAAATCTGTATTAATATGTCTCTTTATTGGTGCATTGTTAGAATAAATTAGAACGATCTCTCAGTTGTGTTTCGTAATTGGAATAATTTTCGGAATTCGTTTTATGAACATAATAATAGCAGCAATTATTTAAACTAAATATTACAAACTATTATCGAAGAAACATAATCGAAGAAACATAACAATGAATATTAGAAAAATCCTTATTAGGGAGAATGAAAGTTATTTTCTTAAAGAATGAACTGATATTTCAGTTATTTTTAATTTTTTTCGAAGACAGCAAACCTATAACATATGAATTATAACTATACAAAACAATGAAGTTATCAAGATTAAAGAACATTTACAAAAACAAATAATGAATGCAAATATTGATTAGTTTTTTAAGGAAATTAAATAGGAGTATATCGGTTCTAAATCAAATAAATTTTAAATCAATCTTAAAAGAGCTATTTTTGAAATTACTTTTGTAAATGAGTTACTTTTTTTTCAGATTGACCATAATTAAAACGCTTTGATTACTTTCAAACTTCATTAATGCTTAATATCTAACCAAGAATGATTAAAACTTTTATAATCTTTGATTTGTATGTTCTTAAATATTCACATCAAAACTCAATTGTTCCGTCACACAATGGTAACATATATCCAATAAACATAACTGTTTCTGATTTATTTTTTTTTCTTTTTTTTGTAATTCTGTAAAGAAATTTCTAGAATAAATCTTATTGATATAAAAAAAATGTTAAGTAAGATATATTGACCTTCAAGTTTTTGCGGTTTAACAAAAGAAAAAAAGCTATGCAAATAATTAATATTTAAAATGAGAGTCAAAAATTTCTGATAAAAAAATGGTATGTCAAAGGTAAAATAAAAAAAAGAATATTGATATTTCATCGCATGCTTACGATCTTTCACTCAAAACTTTTCTGAATTTAAACTATTACATAATATCACTAGTTTAATGAATGGGTAGAAAAAAATCATATTTTTGTCACCTATATTTTATTACTGAAAAATTTTAATATATTACGCATAAAAAGCAATACATATCTATTTAGCTGTTTCATTACAAAGAAACATATAGATATATACTTATTTAATTTCAGAAAAAAAATGCCAAAACAAATTAAATAATTAAAAATTAGCACAGAACAATCATGCATTATTCTCTTTCATACAATTGGATAAAAAAAGGTAAATCAAGCTTTAACCTTTATAACATCTATTTCTCAACTATTTGGATTTTTTTTAACACGATTAACTTTTTCAACATTTAGTTTTCATTGAAGCTCTAGATTTCTAGCACATTATATCTAACTGTGCATAGTAAATTAAAGACAATTATTTACATTTGTGCATGCATAAATATTTAAGGAATGTAAAATAACTGTAGCATATTATTAATAGATATTCGAAAGTAAGCTTTTGTTTATACATTAAAGGAAAAATGGGGCTTTGAGATGACTCTGTTCATTGGTATATTATTTTAAGGATATGTAAGCATAAATGCCTAAAATTATAATTAGTTGACAAATATAAATAAAATTAAGTCACATAATAAAGAAGTTAAATATTTGAATTATTGAAAAAAAAATCCAGGATTCTAATTATAATTTGAATAATACGTGTATTTAAGGAAAGGCAATTACGGATAAATATTTATTTATTTATTTGCAATTGGATTCACTGATAGATTGCAAATTAGTAAAATAATTCAAAATGCTTTATGTTGGAAAAGGTAGTTAAAATCAAACAGACCTGAGCAAATCAAAGAACAAAAGCTTATAGATTAAGGACTAGTTTTAAATTTGAAAATCTAATTTTTTTTTATCAGAGGTAGTTGCGAAAACAATTACGCATACGCTGAAAGAAATGTAAACTTTAAAAAAGAAAAATAAAAAATAATTCCATTTGCAAATACATCTAAAGCCTTTCAATTATTAAATATTCCAAATAAAAGAAAATCCAGGCAAGAGAATTGTCTGCGAAATAAAAAAATAATAAACACAAAAAAGTCAATTATATCCTTATCGTGGGGCAATTTGATTTATTAAGATGAGCTTTCTTACGTTATTTGTGTTATTCAAATTCTTCTCAGCTTTGTACTGGTTTTTATCATTACTTTTTTGAGTATTATTTTTCATTTTTGCATGATAATAACTTTTTTTTCACTATGAAGGCAATTAAAAAAGAAAATCTATTGAAAAAAGTGAACTTATTAAATATTTAAAACACTTTTTCTATGGAAGACTTTTTCTATGGAAATAATATTTAATTGACTTTTTGGTTTATATCATTAAAAATGAAACAGACTTAAGTAGATGTTACTATAAGTATTCAAACAATGTTACTTCTTGGTTCCGTTCTTTAATTACTTTAGCAATATATACTTAAGCATTTAGTGATATTCTGATTTCAATCGAGGTAATTAACTTACTTCTATAGCTATGTCAAATTTTTAGGGAAACTAAATTTAATAAGACCATTTTGCAATGTTCCTCTTTATGATTCTAGATTTTAGTAATTTTATTTCGAAAAATAATAAGGCAGAATTGATATTTCAATATTTCTCCTGTATGGTAACATATTTTAAGTGACGAAATTCATAATTTTCACTTAAGTGCCTGTCGATCTGGATTTCAGTCAGGGCATTTTTTGCTTTTGATTAAGTGTTTAAAGTGAGCTTAGTCTTCTGAAACTTACTATATAAATTCATTCTTGAAACCAAGATAATTGATTGAAGATATTTCTATTCTGACATAAATTTAATATACATAACAGGTTTTTCATGTAAAATTTATTTTCAAAAAAAAATATGAATGATCAAACGTCTAATATACAAAGGCTCTAAAAGGTACTTTTAACCAATAACATCCTAATCAAAGAAATCTAATTATGCACAGATCACTAGCTAAAGGTCTTTTATTTAGAATTATGAATATTACATAGGAACAACTTTTGATTTAATTACGCAATTTTAGAGCAAAATCATAGCGTTTAAAGACAAGTGTATAATTGATATAATTCAATACAAACATTTATTCGAAAATGAAAATAAATAAATAAATAAAACGTTCTGAATGAATTCTGCTCCTTTTCAACGAAAAATATATTTTAATTATTCAAATAATTTTAGTTTTTGTGCAATTCTTGATTTATATTATTGGAAAGAATTCTCTTGTAAAAAGTATGGATTTCCTTGGAGAGATAATTTCTTTTTAAAACAGTACCAATCGTTGCTTTTTCCTCTTGCAAGATAATTCAGAAAGAATTCTTGTAGTTTCAAGGACTCCTCTTTATTGCTTTATTGTTTCTAAAACTCATTCTATAAGTTCATCAAATTTGAGCTTTAGATAATATACACGTCCTATTAAATGACAGCTATTGATTATTAATGTCGTACTTATAATCAATACAAGGCTAAGGTATCTCATAATTTGTAACCTCGGTCAAGCAACGAGGACTACATTTCAGTTGGCATATTCCTCTTCAAATTTCCTCACCGAGCAATCGTGAGGAACTGAAGATTCAACTGGTTTAATTTGTATCAAACCCGCTACATGGTGATTCTTTAGTGACTTCAGGTCTCGGACTCTCGACTTGACAAAAAAAAAAAACACTGGCTGGAAGTTCGCAACCATGATCACTATACTCACTATATTCATGATCACTATACTCTGTTTAACACTAGGAGAGATGTTTAAGAAAAACTTGACTCGAATGCAAATCATAGGGTTCTTTTTTTTTTTTAAATCTTCACTTCCGATCACATGAGTTCAGTTTAAAAAGTATCCGATTTACGCAAGGAAAATACTGTATTTGGAATGGGGCAATTCACTGTACAGTGGGTTACCAAATTAATGTAGATAGTCACATACTTTTTTTTATAATATGATGTCTTAAATGAATTTTCCGTAATTATAAATGGCTCAAATGATACAAGATAATATTTTTATCTGAATTTATTTTATTCCATGTGTGTCTGTGTAAAGATTTATTTATTTCTAACACTGGGTAGAATTTTCGTGATATAATAGTGTTTTTGACTTCAGAATCGAAATTCGTGGAATCTTAGAGATAGCCTTGATTCAAGATATGGATACAACCATTTTATTTGCTCTACACACTAGTTTTGCATAAGGGTATTACTCCAACAATTTGACAATAAGAGCATTTCCTTGCTAAAAATCTTATTTTCCCCCTGAATTTCCTCATTTTATTACTATGATTTTTGAATACTGCTTCATTTCTGGCATATATTGATGAATTCAAGAATTCAAGTCTCAGGGACAATGACAATTCAACTTGACATTATGGAAAAAATGGCAATCAAATAAAAACTAACCAATGAATTGATGTAAAATTAGTTTTGACACCATTCGGTAGATTCAGCACGTAATGGCTACTTAAATTTTACACAGTAACACCAACTGTCATCAAAACATATACTTTCTAAAAAATCTTATTTGAGTAATAATAGAACTAAATATTTTAGGCTCTGTGAGGATTCTCATGATACGTACACGGTCAGTAAATGAACGCTTAATGTATTGATATTTAAAAAGTAATATTTTTCTTAGTTATATCCTCTGGTTTTCAATCTTTAATAAATACATTTTCCGATAAGTAAAAAAAATTAAATTATGAAATCATTATTCTTTAGTATTATAAATATATAAATATATGTTTTCTAAATAAAACATATTTCTGAAAAATCATCATTTTTAAAGATATGATAGCTATGTATAATGTTAGACTTTACCACGAAATGTTGAATATTGGGACTAATAATCGAAATTTTTAGTCAAATAGAATTCAGTATTTAGGTAATAAGCTTCTGCTACAGTGATTAACAAAAATGAGTGATCGAAGCTCTAAGAGTTGAAAAACAATTTCTACTATGATCTGTGATATCCTAGTTTAAAGAGCGTTCAAATTACGTAATTGGGACTAATTACTGTTCTTATTTCTTAGATCTGTGGTATGTCGCTGTTATTTATTCGATGATGAAATTGTAAGATTACAAACTATGTCCAATTAGAACATTATTCTCTGTGTAACATTGATAGTTCGAAAATATCAGTAAAAATACCCAAAAATTAAATTGTGAGGGGACGAAATTCATATCAATTAGATTCGAACCCTTGCTATTAAATAGCTAGAAAAATATTTCTGACATTTATCAATATGAGAGTACGCAATATTGTTTAAAATGAAGATTAAACATGTCAAACAATTTACTTCATGTTTAAATGTTGATAATTATGCATTTAAAATTTCCTCATAAATAATGTATTTTGTTTGGAAAATATAAGATGAATGCTGTCAAGAAGTTTAAACAAATGTGTACCAATCCAATTATCATTAGATGTTCGTCATCTTGGACTTAATATTTTCACTCTTTTTATTACTAGAAACGTTTTTTTTTACATAGAAACTGTTATCCACTTTCTGATTCCCTTGTTAATAGTATTAATTAAAATTTATGTCAAAATTTATAACATTGGTAATGTTTTATAATTATTTTTAAAATTGATAATTTACTAGACTTCTTCATGTCATATAATCATTAAAATACATATTGTTTGAATACAGCTTTAAGAAAAGATACATTTCTTGCTACTAAATACATAATTGAAAACAAAACACGATTTATCTGACATGTAGTGTTTTCAAAAGTAATAACTGTGGTTACAGAATCAGTACTAAACACTGATAATAACAAAAGTAAAGTTAAAAATAACTTTTTTTCCCTCCCAATTCGTATTTGATTATTAAATACATTATCACGTTATTCTTCAAATAAATATTCAAATCCGATTTCGAAATCTAAAATAATTCAGTCATAATTTTATTGAACATAAATTCACGCTTTTTTACCATATAACCCAATAAATATCCACATTATATTTTTCCGTCGTTTTATTAAAGAACATCTATAACTCTTTTTATCGTTATTACTGGAAGTGGGATCCCAGAAATCCACTTGTCGCTTCAAAAGAGTTTTTCCTCGGACATGTGAAAATAGGATTATTCCAAATCCTCTTATCCTCTCTTCTTCCCATCCTTATACCCCTCCACTTATGCAGCGCCACGGTTTGGAGGAGCACATTTGGAATGGATTTCGTTCAATCTTCGAATGCAGGATTCACAAAGCACAGGGAAGTGAGTCAATCTCTGTTAGGATGGATTCTTAAGGAAAAGCAAATGACGCTAAGAAATGGTATGTTATGATTTAGTCGGTGGAAGAGTATTCGGCAGATGTTTGTAACAAACTTAACTGCTTGGAATGAAATATTATCCACCTGAGAGGATTCGATTTATAACAATGATATTCAAATTTAATAGAATAATCAGTTATTATTGCGTTTGTTAGTTGTAATGTATTTTATATATGTATACATTACATTATTTGCATATGTGACTTAACTCTTTTTAGTCCTTTATCAAATAAGAAATCTTATTTTATTCTTATAAATTTCATTGATATGAAACAGATACGTGAGCTAAAAGAACTGAAAAACATACATGTTATCTAAATTGTAACAGCCTAAAATCAAACATTCAAGGTAAATAGTTAATTTAAAAAATGCACAATTATGAATGACACAAGTAAAATACTTCTTTGTCTGAATTTCAAAAAAGAAAATTGAAATGCACAATGAAAAAGTGAATAAATATTATTTGGAAGGTACTTGTATAACATTAAAATAATAAAAATGAAAAATTGCCTAAATGGGATCTTATTAAAGAGCCGTCTCGTGTATATTAATATCAATCATATCATAACTGTATTGAGAAAGCCAATTTCTAACTTTGTTTTTGTCCGTATATAATGTACAATCATTAAAAAGTAATTTTGATTAACTCTTAACAATTAGATAAAAGAAATATCAATACTAATAGCTAAAATAGAATTAAATTACGATATTTAATAATTTATAAGTCAAGTTAATTAACAGAGTTATTAACGATTAAAATAGTATTTTCATTTAATGGAACATGAATTTTTTTCTGAAATAAGTAGAAATTATTTAAATACTCTACTCACTTACTTCTACTTAAGTTGATTATTATTAATCAATGATATAGAAGAAAGAACTGTTATGAACTATTTAATAGTTTGTTTGCTTCAATAATTTATATGCAAGATACATAACATTTTTTTCCCCCATTCATAATGTTTTGAGACATTTTTATTAATTTTTATTTCAATATTTACATTATTTAATTTACTATAACAAAAGGTATTTTTTGAGTTGGATCAAAATTAAAACGCGTGCTTATAAAATTTCCCAGTATCAAACACAATAGGACTAGTGGATCGAAAGTTGATAACTGTTCATTTACGGTCTATGAACAACCACATAGATTAGATATCGTAATATAGATTAGATTTAAATATCGTAATTTCGGCCAGCATTATTACGTAACTTATAAGGGATGATTTCCTGAATACATAACGTTTGAGTGTTTTAGGAAATGAAAACCCAAATACTTATAAAATTCTGTTTGTTATAATTTGCTTCTCTTCGTAACTATATTTCATAAATAAACTTTAATATTTTTTCATCATTTAGTATTTATATACTTTTTATAAAAAAACATCTGATTAAAAATCTATCGGTTGTTTTATATATTTCTGAAAATTATTGAATATATTTTTTTATAATTTTCAAATTTTCAGACACTTATTTAATAGTAAACAATTAATAATTTTAATTCCATTAGACAGAATAATTTCTGTAAAAGCTTAAAAAATATGAAATGCAGAAGTATTTTGTCGTAAAATGACATATGTGACAAAAATTAGCATTTGTAAATGAGTTTTTTAAAAGAAATTGCTAATTATGTTTATTAAGTTAAAGCATTATGTGATTAAAGCCATA
Organism: Nephila pilipes; assembly: GCA_019974015.1. Classification (NCBI taxonomy): domain Eukaryota; kingdom Metazoa; phylum Arthropoda; class Arachnida; order Araneae; family Nephilidae; genus Nephila; species Nephila pilipes. The sequence goes on from BMAW01085825.1 coordinate 255,428, forward strand.
ACTTATTTAAATTGAATCTATTAAATACTTATTCAATTCTTTCCTGCGAAGTGAAATGAAACATGAGTAATAATGAGCACGTTTCCCTTTTCCTTAACAATACATCATACTTTTATCAAACTCAACTAGGTTGTATTGACATTAAAAATAAATATATGCATGATTATATAATAAAAAAAATATTTGTTTCTGAAATTCTTGAATTCATGGATAAAACATGCGATTAGAAAAAAAGCAAAATTGTTTAAAGATAGCACATCTTAGAAAGATTATTTCGTTTCAGTGAATAAATAAAATTAATTAATTTGTAAAATTGTAACAAAATTCAGATAAGTATACGCAATCCCAAAAATATAATTATACATTCAGAGAAAATATTAAATTTTTTTAAAAAAAAAATCTGCAAATATATCCACAAACTAAATATATTCAATGATTCTCTTTTGTATTATAAATTAACCAGAAAGGAGAAGGAAATTTAGTGAAAGGTTTTTTTACTGTGATTTTCTATCAATGAATCACATGTAAAATTATTATAAGAAAAACTGAAAAAAATTCAATTCCTAATGTGATTTCTCTAAATTCAAACGATTAAATTTCTATTTCAAATGACAGGTTTCGAGGTTTCGAGAATTACAAAACAGAGAAGTTAAACTACGGCATGACTTACAATTAAATGTTATCTAAAGATAAATATTAATGTGTTATCTTAAATTTCTTTCTCAGTGATAGTCAATGATATCTAAAAGCAATTTTACTTTCTCAGCACTGTATAGATAGATACAATATATATATATATATATATATATATATATATATATATATATAAACCAATATATATATGTATATATATATATATATATATATATATATATAGAATATATATATATATATATATATTAAACAAATATTTCATTTTACCTTATCATTCCTCAAATTATTAAAACTAATCTTAATTCATGACAGTAGAATTTGCCCAGACCATTTGCAAATAGCTTGACAATAGACTATTAGTAATATTTTTTGATAAAAGAGAGAGATTCAAATTCCATGTAATTAAAATAACTTTGAAACAGTAATCTACAAAGAATCCATTTATAGGATATTTCATATGCTTTTTATACGTAATACATTACCACACATAAAATAGACAAATTTTAATAACATATAAAATTCTTCAACAACTGTTTGACGACAGATTATCCAAATAATTTCTAAATAACACTTTATATACATCTGAAATATATAAAACATCTTTTAGATCGTATCACTTCAAACCACCACAATAATAGGTTAGCCAAGTCGGCTTTGTTAGTGGTCTAGCTCGTGAAGAGAAAGTTTATTATTTTACACAGCTTACATTTTACCTCACTCTCCGGACCAGTTATACTCTCTTTACCATACAACTATACCAACCAATTGTTTGCATCCTTTTTACATTTATTACCAATCAAAGTCATCACTGATTTAAATCTTTTTTCAATTTATTGGTGATGTGATGGTGGTTATATTTTTTTCATTTTTTGAGTTGTTGATATACATCATGAGCTAAAGAAAATCTCCGTCCTTACACTCACATATTTGAATCTTCATTTCTTTGAATTTTGTAAAGTACTTTTTATTTTGATCTTTTGATAATTTTTAAATTATAGATTTTATTTTTTGTAAATTTTATCGTTGAATATTTTTGCATTTTTTAATCATTGAACTCTTTGTAATTTACTTTCCCAATTCAGCCTACCAGAATTATAAGATTTATTTTTGTAGATTTTACTCGCTGAATTTGTTTGCATCTTTTATCATGAACCTTTTGCAATTTGTTCCTAACAGCCTACCAAGTCCAAAGGGGGAAGGTTAGGTACCATTAAACTAGTTTAACCCGCTTAATCGGTCCTCAGCCGATATTGCTTTTTTGACTTGCTGGGTTCCATATTTCATTATTTTTCTTTCATTGTTACATTTTTTCTTTCTGGATTTTTTGTTTTTTTTTAAATATTTTAAATTATTCTTTCATAATTTTCAGGTATATATATATACAACATGTATATATATATATAAATATACATACAACTTGTATATGTATATGTATATATATATATAAATATACATACAACATATATATATATATATATATAAAATATACATACTGTATATATGTATATATATATATATGTATATATATATATAAATATACGCTTTAACACATATATGTATGTATATGTAATATAAAATATGCAGCCTACAACACATATATATATGTATATGTATATGTATATATAAATATACATACAACACACGCATATATATGTATGTGTGTATAAGGATGTAATGGATTTATCATTTAAAAACATAAGGTCAGGAGAACAGTTAAGATCGAATCAAAAAAAAAAAAAAAAAACACTTTTATGGACTAAGAGTAAAGAGTTGGAATTAAAATCAGGATTTGAGAGTGTTTGGACAAGAATGATTTGAGAGAATGACAAAGACAAAGACAAAAAAAACATGCATATTCAAACTGTGTTGATTGTGGGGTTAAAACTAGTTTATGGTACCAGCCCTCCCCAATGCATCTTGTTGGGTAAGAATTGGATTACTCAAAATTCAAATTGTAATTTAAAGCAATAAACAAGAAGAAAAATGGAATGGCGTGATAGCTCAATTACTAATTATTTTCAAAAACAATTGTTTTCCAAACTAATAAAATATATTCTTCACTTAAAATCCTTCCAATTGAAATTTTTTAAATAAAATCCATCCATTAAATTATCCGAATATTAATTTTCCAAATAAAAATTATTCAATTAAAACTTATCTATTTAAAAATATCCGTTTAAAAATATCTAATTAAAATTATCCATTAAAAATATGCAATTAAAAATTATTCAATTCAAAATTTAAGATTTTTTTTTCTAAACAATAAAACATTATAATTAAATGTTTCCTGCTAAATATTTAAAACTTTAAAGCTACATAGCCGAATCCATGCTTTTCATGAAAAATCAATTCAAATTTCACAATTGTAAAGTCAAAGATTCAAAAGATCATATATTTGACAAGTGATCATGAACCTGAGTGCAATAAGCTAAGAACTTTTTTAAGTGATGATGTCCACCACCATGCACTGTTGCCAGAAAAAATTTTTGAAGTCAAATAGCATAACTAATAGCATTCATAAAAAAGTTTTCAATAAAATATTTAATTAAAATCCACCAATCATGACCAGAAATCAAATTAAATGATACATAAATCAAATTTTACTTGGTGATTATTTAAAAATTCAATTGAGAATTGAAATATGTGTGCAGTAATATAAAATTGTAGAAAAATACAAGAAATGTTTCAAAATCTTCACAACTAGACTGTAACTAGCAACTAGACTAACTAACTAACTATATATATATTTAGAAACCAAGCTTAGTGATATTAAGAGTGGAAATTTATCGTTACGTAAAAAAATCTATGTAAAAATATTAAATTAGAATTTACTCAGCTCTGTCGATAATTTCAGAAAACCTCATTAAATTGCAAGAACTACTATTATATTAGCTAAATTATTTTTTTTAATTAAAAACGTTGGAAATTACTATAAAAATCTTAATTTATATATACATTTATTAAATTTTAATAAGACTTCTATCGTTAAAGAAATGTTTGATATTAAGGAATATAAGATAAAAGATATATTAGCATTTCATAGTTATAAATTAGAAACCTGTTGGATTTGATATTCATATATCATGTAGTAAAAGATATCGTTAATTGTTTAAAAGTATTTTTTAATATTACTGACTTCGTTGCCTTATGTCGTAAAAGTTTTAATTGTTACATTCAGCAAAATTATGTTAATTAATGAAGAAAACAATTTAAGAATCTGAAATTATTCCCAAAGGATGTCTGCAAGTTATAAGTGTGACTAATTTCTACTGACCTTTAATATGAACACAGTTGTTTTTTTGATTGAGATAATTTTATGGTTTGTCGATATATTGATGATTGACTAATTTTAATTAATTGGCTTTTCTAAATAAAAAAAAAAAACTTATATAAATTTTACCTTACATAATAATTTCTTTTTTTAAACTAATATTAGTTTAAATATGAAACAGGATATTGAACAAAGCAGAAAATTACACATAATAGATTTAGTAGCAATATTTTGAACTAATAAAAAGTTTTAAATTTCCTATTATTCCGGGAGCTTTCTTTAGATGTTCATGTATTTCTATATTTAGAAAAATCTTTGCCGCATTATAAGAAAAAAAAAATTAGTAAGTGCAATAAAACTAAAAAAAATAATAATTTCATAATGTTAACATATGAGATGCATTAAAAGCAATTTAAAATAATTAAAATTTACATAAAGGTAATATACAAGTTCATTAATTAATGGTTAAAAAATCCTTTAGACAAATTGAAAATTATACATAAATAAATAATTATATATATATATATATATATATATATATATATATTTGTGTGTATACGAGGGTATTACAGAATGTACGTGTATTTTAGACTGGTGACCCCATTTACGTAGATGGTTGTTACCATTCGATGCTGCCATCTGTTAAAAGGCCGATAAAAAAAATTTGATATTGATTCCTTTTTTTTTTGACAGTCATTTGCTGCCAAATCAAATGTGGCTATACAGCATCGAATTGTTCTCTTAATTTTTGCTTCAGGCTATTGTAGTCAAGAGAGACCTGTATTAATCGTTGACATCGGAAATCAAACAAAAATCATTACGGTAAGATTGAACCGGTGAAAGTGCACTAGAAAGTGAGGAAGATCTCATGAAAAGTTTTGACAGATCATTTTAAATGGAGCTAAATGTGTCATGATCCTGCTGAGTTAATTGAGACAGAGGGATCCCTGGTACGTCATGGTTCTTATTCAAATTAAATCACTTTCCATACAACGAGCTTCATCTCTTTAATTTTTTTTTTAAGGTCTCATTCACTAAGACTTTCTTGAAATCACATACATTTATATATATATATATATATATATATGTGTGATAATGTGTGTGTATTTCTTTGTCTATATATAAGTATATGTATATGCATATATACAGACATACAAATACATCTTATTGTATATATATATAAACCATTTTATTTTCATCTTTAATAATTGCTTAATATTATTTCATTTTGTAAGTGAATTTATTTTTCATTTTCCCCGATGGAGGGTGATATAAATATCTAGAACAGTTTACTTTCTGAATTTTAAATGTATTTTTCGCTGTTAAAGAAAATATATTATTGCATGAATTATTAACTTTCAAAATATTACTTATTTAAAGTTTTAAAGTTGAAGTGGTATAATCTAATACTATAATTGTTACCAAGTTTTAAATGGATTTATTTACTTTTTCTTTTAATCTAATTTTAAAGCTATATTTTCTTCCTAAATTTTGATTATTCTTTGTCTCTATCTTAATTAATAAGATAATTATAGAAATTTGATATTTAATATCATAATTATAGATATATTACGTTATGGTACTTTTTTTTATTCGACTAAGATGTGACTTTAACGTAATGTTTATATTTATTTTTAGTATTAGTATGTCTAATTTGTGCTTTGGTAAATTTAAGTTTTTTAATTCTAATATTTCTGATGAATTTAATTTAATTTTTTTTAAAGTTTTCATAGTTATTTTGATAATTCAAAATAGTATAATTAACATGTTGAAAGTAAACTCAGTGAAAACCAATGCACAATTTCTAAAGCAAATTTGTTACAATAGTAAAGCCATATATGAAAAACCTCGGGGCAGCGTAAGTTTCGTGCTTGAAAATTCAAAGCAGTATTGACGTACTAGGTCTGAGAACTTCCCCATTCTTTGAGCGCATGCGCAATCAGAGCAAACTCTATTTTATGTTAGATAAAGGAAACCAAAGATGCATTGATATCCAACAATTCCCCCTCTTAATGCTTATTTCAAAAACAAACATAATTATGCCTTTTTCTAATGAATATTATGATGCCTTAAAAATATAATTCAAACTCTTATATATATATATACTGCTGTTTGTAGAAAATGCAACACCATGAAAGAATCATCAGAATCAAATGAAATTTAATGCAGAAACGACTTGTACTGATACAAATAAATGATGGAAATTTTCAAAACAAAGATACAAATTAAACGTCCGAAATCAGTATTTGGTTACCGCAGCCACCATGCGTGCAATAAGTGCTGCTATACGACGTGGCATGGAGTCAAGTAGATGTTGAATATCTGCTTGAGGAAGAAATTCCATATCGCTTGTATGCGCAACCAAAGTTCGTCTTTGAAACTGCAGGACGCGGATCACGAGCGAGACATAACCATATCCACACGTGCTCAATAGGCGACATATCCGGTGAATAAGCAGGCCAAGGAAAGTTGCATGCTTTGTGCTGAACAAGTCAACAGTCCGCACAACATGTGAGCTGCATTATCCTGCTGAAGATAGCTCAGGGATGCCTTGAAGAAAGGAACGACTTCAGGCTGTAGCACTGAGACGTACCTGTTGCTAAAGAGATTACCCTCAATTCATATCAATTGGATCGTCCATGATACGAAATCCTTAGACCATAACTCCGGGTGTTCGACCACTATGTCGTTCAATAATACTACTCAAGGAAGGCAGCGTTGATACGCAACGTCTGCTGAACACGGCATCAATGGGTCCACAAATTGAAGCGTGGTCTGAAAGATGCTTGGTGCCAATCAGCTCGCCTGTCTCTGTGCTCAAAGAGCCCACTGCCGACGCAGCCGTCGATGATTCGCCGTGAGGGAATCCTGTATAAAGAGCACCTTGCGCAATCCACGGCGCAGCAGACGACGACGAATTGGCAAGCCGACAATTGTACACCTGGCAGTAGTTCAACGTGCTGCCAGCTGGAGAGCTGTGCGATCATTCACCGCCATGCCCGGAACGAGGTGTCGATCATCGCACTCTGACATCACCTTCTGTCGTCCAGTGCCTGTTTTTCAGGTTGTTCGGTGCTCGTCGGTCCCTGCTACCTAACTCGCATCACTGTGGAACTGTTCCGCTGCATGAGCTGCTATTGCGCGTGGAAAATCCTCTTCTCGAAGGCCGATTATCTCCCTCGTTCAAACTCCGTAAGTTGCTTGAATTTCTTATTCTTCCGTCGTGGGCATCTCAGGTCTCACTAAACGTTTGCCACTAACAAATAATCATAGACTTTTCAACGTCCCGCTACAGCACTTTATTTATACGCTTTCAGCGGCATCAATTCAGAGGGCGCTGCGCGCGCCGCTGCAACGCGATGGCTCTGAAACTTTGATAATTTGCATAATATCCTATAATTGACATTTGCTGCGAATTTCATTTTGATTCTGATGATTCCTTCATGGTGTTGCATTTTCTACAAACCTTGGTTATATATATATATATATATATATATATATATATATATATATATATATATATATATATATATATATATATATATATATATAAAACTATATATGATAAGATTAATTCTGGGTATGTTAATCAATCAATTTGCAACATATCATTATTCTTGTTACTATTTACACATTTTGTCCAACATATCAGCAGTTTTGCATTAGATGATAAGTATTTTAAATTGGTTTCAACCATTTT
>BMAW01085825.1:266293-336467 GCA_019974015.1 Nephila pilipes
TTTTTATCACGATTTTTAATGTTAATCAAACTTTCTATTACAATATTTTGTTATCAACATCAATGTGTAAGTGAGCTGACACAAGGAAATTTTAATAACTACATCTTAATAAATGTAATGATAATATAATGACTAAAGGTCACAAACCTGATGTGGTTAAAAAATTCCTTTCCATTAATTTAAGTTATTAATAATTTGACTATATACATATATACATGTAAGAAACTCTAAATATTAATCAATTACTAAATTACGACACAGAATAGTTAGAAGCCAATACTCTACTCAAGTGGTAAAATCATCAAATTAGTTCAGGGTACAAAGGTAATTGCAATTTAGTATGATTGTTATCCTAGTAATAGTCTAATAGTATTACAGCAATTATCTCAATCAACTAATCGTGATATTTGGTAGAATGCAAAGCGTAAAGATTACGATTATTTTAATGATATGTTGATCAATGAATTTTAGTGTGATATATATAGAAAATATTCATTTAATATAAAAATTAATATTCATTTGTAAATGTTATTTTCGATGTTACTCTATGTCATAAAAATATGCTTCCGTTAGGTATTGATCCAGTAGAAGATCTTAAAGAATCACTAAACTTTATTTTATTAGCGAAATGAATATCTACGGGAAAAATTTTGATATAAAAGATCAAAAATTCTTGTTCATTGTAAAATATATATATTGTTATATATGTACAAATATTTAAAGGTTTTTTTCCTTTAATTATCATATGTAATCGATACTACTAAAATAGCAGTGAGGGAAAAATACAAGTTAAAACATGTACCTTAATACCAACTAAGAGGTAAGGAATATAAAATCCTTTTATAATTATTCTTTACAAAATAGCATACAAAGTATCTTCTTAGTAGACTTGAATACATTTTAGTATAATTTATAACTATGTTTTCAACATGTTTTCTCAAATTTAAATTAGTTTACTGAATATTAGCATAGTTGATGCGACCAAACAATATTGTACAAATACTGTTGCACCACTTTCTCGATTTAATTGTATATTATTATTTTTGTTTTCGTACATATAGAGCTTATTTGTGTTCTTATATATATATATATATATATATATATATATATACATATATATATATATATATATATATATATATATATATATATATATATATAAGAACACACAAATAATTATTTATTTGTGCGCAGAAGAAGATTTGCAAACATTTAATTTCGATTAAATGCAAAAATTATGGCAGGATATACTAAGAACTTTTATAATATATATCTACTATCAGAAACTTCAATACTTTTTGCTCTACGCAGTGAGCAGAACATTTCTTAAAATAAATACAAGGTTTTTTTTCAGTTAAAATTTAATAGAAATGAGCCGATCACTTAACAATTTGAACCAATAAAATGTTGAAATTTTCAATTTAAATATATATTGTGCCACAATGTTTAAAGATGATTAATTTCTTCTGAAAACTCTTTCTAATTGTAAGCAACGGTTGAGATAATAAACTTTTAAGATAATGATAAATCAAAGTATTGAAATTCAAAATTTTAATAATAAACGGTCTTCAATATCTAATGAAATTAAGCTTTTTTCATTGAAGACGCGTGTTTATGGAAGTGTTTTATGTTAAAATCCACCAATTTGTTTTAATTATTTAAGTATTAACTCTTTTTAGTGAAATCATGTAATTTGAAATGGGAACTGATCCTAAATTCGTGGCAATGTACTACAGTAATAGTATTTTTGATAAATGATTTGATTTTATTGGAAATTCTTTAAGATAGGGGGATTTTAATTTTACACCGGATTTAATTTAGCGAAACTAAATTTTTTTATCTATTGAAAATAATTCATATGTTTTCCTCAACTGAAAATGTTGTTGATCTCCGTTTTTCCTTCTCTATTGGTGGCCGCTATTGCCTAGTGGTCCTGGTTTCGTATTCGTGGCCGGTGGTTTTCATTCAGTCGCGGGTACGATCGTCAGCCGCTACAGACTCGTCGTGTAGCTTGGGACCAAAGTCCTCCCGTTGGCATAGTGTGGAAGCTAGGATAGGCGATGCCAGCTGAGGTGACATCCTCGTCACTTGACCGAGGTTCAAAATTACGAGGTGAGTCACCAATAGCCCTCGTGTTGCTTCTAGTGCGACGTTAATAAAACTAAACTAATTCTTCTGTGTTGTAGCTTCTACCATTTCATTAATTTTAATTGTAACTTTTATATTATGTTATTAAAATTATTAACATTACATCAAATGATATTTTCCATTTCAATCGCTCAGACTTAAAATCGTTAATGCTTTCTTATTTGTTAAATTATTTATTTGATAAATATAATTCTATTTAAATCTGCCACAGGATTTTAATTAAAAATATAGAAGACTATAATTGTTGAATTGTAATTAAAAACCAAAATACACGAAGTAATATTTTGTCAGGTTTTTAAATGATGATCATCACACAGCTTAGCATATAATAGGCATAATAAATATTTTTCCAGAATATTTCAACATGGTACAAATGACTCATTTGTTGTTTACCAAAAATTCCTAAAGTAAAATAATGTGATAAAAACGCAACACATTTTAATAAATAAATCTCATTTTACTGATAATAATGTTTACATGTTTTATTTTGTTATTCAAGCAAATTATTATGCACAAAAAATAAAAGTAATTTTGGAAGCGCATTTTTAACCGCAAAATGCTTTTTATTTTACTTGAAAAATTTTTCCTTTTAAAGTGTTACACTTAAGAGCATTTTCAGGGGATCTTAATCTGTAAGCATGATTAAAAAAAAGGTGTTGACAAGAGGTTTAAATCCTCTATTTTTGCAAATTATATCAAAAAGATTAATCTCCCGTTTATGTTTGAGCACACATTTTTTCCGATACTTAATTCCAGGAACAAAAAAGTCGTCAAAAGCAATTTTAATGTATTCGGTTGTACATCATCCCTTTTAAAGTCTATTAACATCGAAATTTTGGATGCTAAAATGTCAATTATTTTTAGTTAGGTGCAAAATTGTGTTAGGAAGAAGTTTGTTGTTAAGCATAAATATTATTTGATAGATGCAGAAGTGTGCGTGTTGCTGACACTAAAATGCTGGAAGTATTTCTAAAGCTATTTTTTTTAGATAAATATTAAAATGGTGTGACATTGATTACGAATCTTCACTTTTAAAAATCACAAAAAAATGTTAGTTGGAGATTATATATTTATACTTAAGATTTATATCATAAAACATTATTATCAGATTATTTTAATCAATATTGCTTTGTGAAAAAAAGTGACATCATTTAATATTAATTAGCTTTGAATAATTGACCTGAAAAAGAAATGAAAAGCTACTTAACTTTAATGTGAAACTATGTAAAACAAACAATACTTATAACAAGATTATCTTACATAGCTAAAGCAAGGAGAGTGTTTACTATAAAATACTTCACGTATTCATTTAAAGCACATTTTTTTTAATTCATTAGAAGATGGAGAGAAATATAAATATTAATAAATAAAATTTATTCGTGCGCTCGAAGAACGATTTAAACGTAACAGATATTATTAGGCTCCGTATAAATTTGAGTGAAATTTTGATTGTAATTTTGTAATTTATTCTCACTAATTTAACAAAAAAAAACCCATTAAAAATGAAGACAATAATTTCACACTACTGTTCATTAATAGGTAAGTAGATAAAGTTTTTCAACCCTGTATATATTTTAAAAATGAGTTTTTGTTCAAACTTTTTGTATCTGTTTTCCAAATGAACCCAACATTGCTTATGAAAATTAATTAAAGGATTATTTCATATAAATAAGAAAAATTTTATTCCGTGAATGAAAGACAATAATAGTATAAACTAGTTACATGTTTATAAAGTTGCTTTTTTTTTTTTTTTTTTTTTTTTTTTTCATGGTATCTTTTGGAAAATTGTCCCATAAATATGTTTAAAACCATTGTGGTACTCATTTTTCTAGGTTTCTTTAAAATATTTCATATAATGTGGCAATTATGTTACTTAATAACTGAAGATCTTAATTCAAAATCTCAAAACACAGATATATGATAAGTGCTATATCTGAATTGGTACAGCTGTTCATGTGTTTTCAACACAAGAGAAGAATTTTAGTTATATTGCTAGATAATTTTTGTATTAAATTAAACAGAAAATCTAAATACATTGAGTATTGCTTTACGAGTAGTTTTCATTAAAAATCTCCAAAAATTATTATCCATACACGTGATTTTATTTCATTCCCCATGTACTATAATATATAATCTTTAATATTTCAATCATATTTAAGTTTTTCTCTTTGACATATAAAGTTAAAAATATATTTAGAATAAAAGATGAATTAAGCAACAAGGTCTTTTTCTTCATTGAGAAAGACGAAGAATTGAATCAGAAATTAATAGTATTTTAAAACTTTCTGCTCTCTCTATTTCAAACAGTGATGTAATAATGTGAAAACGTCATGAATGAAATTATTATTTTCATTTCTTCATGCGAAAGTTTAAATGAAAACCTTTTGATTTCACAGCGCTCAAATAAGGATTTTCACTACTCTAAGGAAGATTACCGTAAATCTTACAACAGTGCTTGATTTGATTTGACTGTTTATTATTGTCACACTGAGGAGCAAATCGAGGGAAATTTGTTATGGACCTCTTAATTTTAAATCTCGGTTAAGTGACGAGGTTGAAACTTGAGCTAGCACCTTCCTCTCCATTCTGCGCCAGACCAACGACAGTACTTAGGACCTCCATCAGATTTACGTGTAACGTTCATCCGTCCCACTATAACGAAAGCTTTTTTATGTCATAAGAACCCATGACCCGTTTAATAAAAAGCCGGCTGCGAATCAGTGACTATCACCATGAAGCTACCATTGCATTCTACAACAGCATTATATATATAAAAAAAATTTCTTACTAATATTTACTATGTATAAAATTTATGTAATTACTTATTAATCACCAATTAATATTTTCAATATTATCTCTTAAATATAGTTTGATATTTTGGTGTGCTGGAATAGGACACTTAAATATTGTAAGACAAGGGAATCCAGCTACACTGCTTTTGGAAGTCCCATTTAGGCAAGGAATATTTTGGAGAGCTGCTAATTCCGTACTGTCAAATGAATACTGTAAGATATCCTTATATACTACCCATTTTTCTCAATTTTAGGAATTTTTCCTCTGGATAATGTTTCCGAAAAATAAAATGATGGTTCAACAATTAGCTTCGGAAACAGTTTCAGCAGTAAAAATATGAAATAATCAACGAAGACCACTTAAATTCTTTTAAGTTTTCGATACTTCAGATAGTTGTGAGTGTTTGCATTTAACAATTAAATTTCTTATAAATAAGCATCTGTCTGCTTGAAATTATCTACATTTAAACTAAGCTTGTGTGAGCTAAACTAACAATTCATCATTCACCCTCTCGTCATCTAATAGTAAAAGAACAACAACATTGTTAAATTATCCACAAAGATATCTACGTATAAAGACATTCTTTACAAAACATTTTCATAGAACTAGTACTATTTATATTTTTAATGCTTTCTGAATAACATTTCTGAGCTTCTTAACTAACAAAGAATGAAATAAAATAATTATTTTAGGACATTGATAGTTTTAGGTTTTTTGATAACTTTATAAGAAGAAATGAAATTAATTCATTTTAAACCTTCGCTACTGGAGGGAGAAAAAAGAAGTGCTTCTCTATGACCGCGGTTTCTTACCGCGGAGTGACACGCTGTGCCCAGACGATTTTAGATATTAAACCTAATTCGTGAAAAAAATTCCTCTAAAGTTGGCTATTTATTAAAATATTTTGGTATTTACATATATTATTTAAAATGCATTAAACTTAATATATACAAAAAAAGAGATTATATGAAACTTAAATATCTTATACATAAAATTACATAAAAATTCACACTTTTAAGAAAATACAAAATATATTTACATATGTTACATAAATTCATGGTGTAATAATGTGCCATTATATGGAATATATAGATATAAAAAATAAATCTTAATTTGCTGTATGGTATATTTATAAAAAAAAAATCAATGCATATTACAACGTCACATGTCTTACACACATATTTTGACGCTTCACGGAAGATTTTGAGCAAAGGGCACTTCTTAGACTTCCCCCAACTCTTTTATTTTTTTACTTCAATGTCAGTGTAAAGATTTGGATTATTTTCGCTAGCACTACTGTCAGATTCATTTATTATTTCGCAAACCTCAATATCAGACAAACACTTTCTTTCCGTCATGACTGTCGCTACAAAGAAAAACTGACCGAATGAAACGAACAGCTGAGAACATCTGTTACCAAAAGCCCTAACCACCATAAAGGCCATTAGTTCTTCGAACTTCTAAGAAGCAAGGAAGAAAGAAAAAAGCAAACCGAAATCAAGTGCCCTCTTTAAATCACGGCATTACTTTTAAAAAGCCGCACCGCAACACGAGCTTATAACAATTACCCGCCTCCTGGTAGCCAGAAGTGAAATCCAAGCCCATATATCCAAGGTCAACACTCCAAATAACCTATCCATATAGATTTCGCGGTATTGTAACACCATATAATAACATTAAAAAAATTCAAATAAAACATTGTCATCAAGCGTATCTCTGTTGATACGCTGGGCCGTAGAAGACACTCACGCGGCGTATCACCCGCGATACGCTGGGAACGAACGGGTTAAAGATCAAGTAATTTTAGTGTAAGATATTGCACACACATACATTATATGTGTAAGAGCTGCAGTATTTGAACGTGAGAAATCGTGGCTTACGAACCACGCAATGGCTTTCATATTATTTAAAATTTGGCGCTGAAAGTGTTTCTATTTGTGTATTTTAAATTGTTCTTTTCGCGTAATAAATTCTCGTATATGCTTTGATTTAAATATAAGATTACATGCACAACTTGATAATTTGAAATTATTTAGTATTTTAAAAAAAATGAAAAAAATAATACATTAATTGTACGCATATTCATGCGGAACAATCACTTTATGCAATGAGTTGGGACAGCAGTTTAGTTTGAGCAGAGACAATTTAATATTTCTTAATGTGTCTTTGATGACAAGTAATGACTTCATTGATGTTTAAAATTAAGTTATATTCACTCTTTTCTTCTAAACTGTGTCGAAAAATGTACATAAGTACATTCGAAATGCATAAAATAAATTGGATAAAAATTTAACAAATACAGATCTTATCGATGTTTCTTCGTTTTATGTGGAACATGGTTGACCCAGAAACATTCAATCAAAATTGGGGGTGGCTGCATTATTGATACTTTAACTGTATATGTTCTTGAATAGGGGATAGTGATCAAGTACTGTTCATTATGTATGAATGCAAAAAATGAATTAAAAGACTCCTCAACTGAATGTGGTATTTTTGTCACAAACATTGCTATTACTTAAACTATTTTTGACGTCATATGCAATGAGCATGAATGCTTCAGATGTACTGTGTCATGTTTGAAAGAACATCTGGTTCTCCTTACACAATTTTATTCCCCGATTTCAATGTTAAGACACATAAGCTCTTAAATAGAGGCACAAATATATGAACCGGATATCAAAATCTTAAATGAAGAATATAATGTTAGCAAAAGATTGAGTATCAGCTCACGAACTCTTGTGTAAGAGTGGTAAGTAAATGATACAATTTTAGGGTCCTTTATCATAATAGCTTTGAATACAAAACTCTCATGCACATAGAACGTTCTGCTTGCAAAAACTATATGGTGTTCCTATCCAAGAGCATTAGCAAAAATTGTAAAATCTGCATTACATAAACTTTAAATTAGAGTACCAATAAATCCAAATTATTTTCAAAAACTTTACCAATTTATCAATTATTAGTTCTAGATAATCCTTTAGAGTGATGTACAAGATGTTTGCCACAGAATAGCAATCAGAACTTACATTGTGTGATTTGGAGTATGTTCCGAATAGACTTCTGCGAAATCAGAGCATGTATACATAGCTCTGACAAACAGTATCGGAGAACAGTATTTGAAAGACAGTATCGGAGAACAATTTTGGTACTTTCAAATAATTGAATGATGTTAATTGAACTTTGCTGGTACACGAAACTATGCATGTAGAAAAGAAAAAGATTGCAAAAATAATATTTATTTTCTTGTTGCACGTCGAAAATTAAATCTGGTCTTTCTGAGAAAAAAAATAAGTTAAACCGTTAAAAGAGAAGATAACGTATAGTTCCGAATATTCTTAAATACCATGAATTGAATTATATCTCTTTTAAACATAAAAGAAAATGTGCATAGGTAAATTTTAATTACTCCAAAACCTTTATTTACTTGAAGTAATGTTTTCTTACTTATTTTATTGCAAATTAGTCTTTGAGCTGAGTAACTTCAGAACAAAGAAATAGAAAAGGAAGAAAAGATATCCGTTATTCTTCTTTTAAAATATTAAGGAGTTTTATCCTATAGAGCCAAATGTTTTAATATTTTTTTTCCTGTTAATTTACATAGCAAATATTAGTGTGAATTTTTGAATTATAGCAAAGTTTAATTTAGAACAATAACTGAATTTAAAATGCACAAATCATCAATGAATTTTCAATAAGCATTCTTAAAAAAAATATTTTATGAACTTCAATCGCGTTTTCCCAAAACCTATACCAAATTTTGTTGTACAAAGTGTGAAGAATTTTTAATGGAATTTCATATATGTACCCTCAATTATTGTAGTAGAAGTAACATTTAAGAACAATTATTAAATTTTTGATTTTTTTTAAAAAAATTAAATGCCTTTTTATTTTAGGTTATTTTGAATCAATATCATATTTTACGTATTTTATGTACATAGGTTAAAATAGAAAATCCTAAAAATCATTTAATTAAAGGTTGCTATTTTAATCGTACTGCTTCCCCTGATGTAAGTGTTAAAGGGAATGGAAAACTGAAGGAATTGCATTTTATTGTTACATTATATTTAGTTATTTCTAATAATTTTAGTAACATAAGAATTTTAAATTTAAAAGATTGAAAACAATTATTCAGCATTAAATATAAATACAGCTGTTTCACTCGTATTTATTTTTGCAACTTATCACCAGTATGGTAAGATTTACCACATAATTCTTATTTAAAATAAAATAAAAATGTTAAGGAAAATTTTCAATTTTTTTCGGTTAAAGAATAAATTTGTATAGCAAAACTACCATGTTTAAAATGACTATTTGTGAACCTGAATAAATTTTGTTATTAACTTGTTTATGTTATACAAATATTTAATTAAATTAAATATCGAGGCACTAAAATTTCTAAAGATATGAATAAAACTTAAAACTTATAACTTAATTAAATTTCAGAATATCAAAAAATATATGTATAAATTTACACTTTTATATAAAGGATTTTGTAATATAAGCAAGTAAAATAATCAAATATATAAACTTAAATTCAAAAAGGGGATATATATCAAAAATAAAGTCATAATTATTCTTTTTTAAAACATATTGAATATATATATTTTAACCATAAAAAAGATAAAATGCTTCGATTCATATTCTTTTAGGACACTAGAACATTTATAAGTATTTTTACGTATCTTGTTTTTTTTTTTCTTCCTTAATTTTTTTTTCCGTTACAGAAACATTTTCAGTTTTTTACATCTCGTAGAACTGATAAAGAAAAATGAATAAAACATTATAATTAATAAATATTTAAATTTCTTATTTTTAAATTAATAAATCCTTAATGAAAGACAACCAATAAGTATTTTCTACATATATCATTATTTCTAATTAAATACAATATCTACATACTTTGAATTGTCGCAGTTAAAAATGACCAAAGAATTCAAAAATGTTCTAATGATCATAAAAGATATAGAAAATTAACATATTTGCCTTGTTCATCATTTCTCCATAACAATGTAAATTGAAACTATTCATAAAAAAAATCAAATCGCATAGCTGTTTAATTTGTACATTAAAACTTAATAAATTTGAAACTTTACATAGTGATCTATCTATTAAATTGTATTGAAATTATAATTTTATTACGTTATTCTATTTTTAATCAACTAGTTCTACATATTATTTAGTTTATATAGTTTTCAACATTTTTTGGTTATTTTCTTTTGCTATTCAAAAGAGAGTTCTTGAACTTCCTAAAGTGGGCTCCAATTATAACATTCCGACTTCCGAACTGTCATTTTCCCAACAGTCATTATATTACATACAAGAAAAATAAATTCTAATTTAGAAGCGGGTATTCAAGGTCAAAACTCTTGACAAGCACTCTATTTAAGTAGGTTTATTTTGTTATCTCTTAAAAGACATAACTTCATTTATTACATTTTGAAACCTTTATTTCGGTGAATTAGTTTTATTTGTATTGCATTAACAGTAAAAGCGTTATTAGATCTATTTTGCGAACATTTAATATAAGCGAATAAAATGAAACATCTCCAGTTTTATTTATAAAAATAGTCTATTTTAGGTAAGTCTAAATTTATCTAAATCAAATATTTTGACTTAATTATGTAAATCTATTAATATTAATTGATTCTTAACTTTTCAGTTGTGTTAAAATGAATAGTAATTTTATCACCCAGTAATCTGTTATCGACCAGAGTATTACTGGATTACCGAAAATTTCGGATGACTGGAAAATCACTAATAACAACGCGTTTATACTACAAAAGCTAAGTATTATTGCGTAAAATTTAATATGATATACGCAAATGTAATATAAAACATATGAAATAGCTAAAACTTAAAAAAAAATATGAACTTAAATTGCTTATATTAGTTTATTGCAGTAGAAAGTATAAAATAATTTTATGTGTAATAATTTTCCTATTTAAAAAAGTTGGATTATTAGTAGGGCTGAATAGGTACTGTACTGGATAGTAAAAGGAGTACTGTAATTTTATTTCCCATGTTTCTTGCCTTAAGAAATGATAAGAAAGGGTGAATTAATTGGTTTATCACAAGGAATTTGCAAAATGTTGAAGTTAATTTGTTGATTTTCTCATTCGCAATTGAATATAATATAAATCTATAAAATAAATCTAAGATTTCAAGATGAAGGGTATTGAGTAATTTGATTGTTTATTTTAAAAGTGTATAATTTATTTAGTAATAATTAATATAATTTTATTTGTAAAGCATTATTATTTGAAAGAACCTGCAAATTATTAATAAAACAAATATTTTTTTATGAATTGTGAGAAAAATAATTTTTTAGCATTAAATCTTTTTTTAATTTTATTTAGTTTATTTTTTAAATTTCTGATATTAAAATGATTGATATCCTCCAACTCTACATCATATCTATTTGTTTATTCTAAACAGCTTAGAATTCTCTTTACTTTGAAGTGTTATACTATATTTATTTACGAGTTAATAGCTTATTTCCTCTCTTTATTAAAAAATGTTTCTTCATTAATACATCATACTACAAAGAAATTGACTTAAAATATTTTCCAGTAACAGGACATATAGAAAACATAAGAATAATTATTGTATGTACTAATTATTGTACTGTAAATCTCATTTTTCCATTAAATGGCTAGCAAAGTCAAGAATTATTCATGTTCTCGTAATAAAAAATATTATCAAAGAAGTGAAAAGTAAAGATTAATATTAGCTTTCATAAAGAAAATTATAGCAAATGCATGGTCCAGAAATGGAATAATTATTCTCAGTTCTCCAAGAAAAATTTAAGATTTTGACACAAGAAATAGCTATATTAAAAGAACAAAGCAAATGATGTTTTATGAAAAAAAAAAAGGAGGTGTATGTGCCGCATTTACAAAGGAGTAAATATTATGAAAGCCATAATTACTTCATTCTGAAAACAAACTATTTCTAATTCTAGCATATAATTACAACCATAAACCTTCATTTAAGGCAGTAATTTAATGCTATTAGTTGATGAAACACAAAGAAAAAAACATTGTAGCAATTACTTAGAGGCACATTCAATAAAAAAAAGATTTTTTTTTCTCATGTTAACTTTATTATTAAGCTAAGATTAAATTCTGTTATTAAAGTCAAAATTAATTTCATGTATTATTAAGAGTTACTGAGTAGTAAAAAATAAAATAAAAACTTTTTGATGAAAAGTAATTGTATTTTTTTGAAGTACTTATTTCAATATTTTCGTTTAAATCCTACTGATTAAAATACGATGGCGAAGATTATAATAACAGCATGTTTTGCATTTAATTATACTTGTTATTTATTTACAATTTTTTTTTACATTTTATGATTGGAAAATACAGAAAAGAATTAAAGAAGGAGTAAAGCAAGATGACTCTTTTTAATAATTTGTTAAACCTCTGCAAGTTAATTAGAATGTTATTTTTAACAAAAGAGTATAGACTTCAAATACATTATAATGAAATCGCCAATTAAATTTAATTAAAATTTGTTAATTAAGAGCAACAACTTAAGAAAATGTGACTAAAATTTCTTGAAAATGTTTGATAATAATGAATTTTGACTTTTACTTAAGAAATTGTTCATTCAAATAGGAGACCACTGTATTTTATTTAAATTTTCTATTGATAAAACGATAAATAAATGATAACAGAATTTATCAGAGATAATTTAATTACTTGGCTAATTCAATACAATAATAATTATTAATATTACTGAACTAATGTTTGTAAAGCTGTGTTATATAAATATTGTTCCTTGAAAGAATCTCTACATCTCGTTAGAGACAAGAGCAACCATTAATGCATTCATATATTATTCTTATTCTAAGATTTGATAATGTAATTCTAATCCTTACTCTATTATGATCATGCATCATCAAACTATTTTATTTTTGTTGAATGAAAAATCTTAATATATTTTTAACGGTATTTAATTTTTTTTCACTAAATTATTAAGAATTTGATTATACTTGTGCCTGTTCCTTTTATAAACTTTATACCAGTTGCTGTTCAATTTGTTATATATGATTCATTATCCCAATGTAAATATTCATGTACGTTTATCGCTCATTTTTTGATAAGAAATGAGTGTTTTGGATGTCATGAAATATTTCTAAACAATCTGCATTTCTGTACAAAATAATTAACTCACGCAATGTGACATTTCCTTAAGCTCAGTTCATTCTGATTATTTTTTTTTAAAAAAATAATTCTTGGAAATTACCACTTATAGTTTGCGAAGTAAATAATAACCCGTTACAAAGTAAACTTAGAATGAAAAATGATTAATGATTCCTACAAAATATTGCATCGAAACAACTGCGCTGTAATGAAACCCATTTACAGAAACACCATCAAATACTAATCTAACTTCACCCTTAGGAGAAAAAAAATGCAGCTGTCTTCTTCGGTACAGCCTTATGCCATCAAAACAACGATCCTGCAACTTTTTCCTCATAAGATCTTTTCGACAGGAACAGGAGAATGTTTTCATTAATCTTAGTTACAGATTTTCTGATCCCATTGCTATGTTATGGAGTAAATCGTATGCTGCAATGCATCTATCCATCCTCTCGATTATTTTCATTCCATCTCTGAAGAATTGATTTTTGTACCAGTACGAATGTCGTACAAAAAACAAACTGTCTCAGGGCATGAACGCGAATTTATTGGAAAAAGCGAGTGATGATCGGATTCCCCGTCGCTGTTTCATATTCCTTTCGTAAATAATAGTAGATGATGACCATTGATTGGCTCCTTGGATCTCATCCAAAACAACATCTAAGAAGAAAGTTTAACTCAATGCAGCAGCTATCTAATTACTTATAGTCAGTACAATGATTTAAAAAGCACCAGAGCTACTGAGAAAAGATCTAAGGATTTATTGCGACCCAAGAGCGTTAAATGGAATAGGACAGCAATTTTTCCCAAGCGAATCAATTTCCGAGGAAGAAAAATGCGTGTTTAAAATTTCAAGAAGTTTCGTATTTTCTAAAAGAAGTTGTTTTGATTTTTACAGGGGATTTAAATAATTAATTGTTGCTGTTGTCATGAGTTTATTTTTAAATGTAGACGCTGTTTACATTTAAAGCCGCATTTCCTTTTACGTTAACTCATTTATTTTTCGAAATGTATTTGTAGTAAATGTTATTCTGAAAATATGTGAATCGTTTTGCTTCTTTGCAAGAAGTTATATTTTACATTAAAGTAAAAAGATTACAAAACATTAATTCGATATTTTTCTTTCACGGAAAATATAATTTAATTCTAATGTTTTGTCTGTATGAATATAAAAGAAAACAATTTGAAATAAAACAAAATAGAAGTTTCTGTACGCATTTTTTTTCAGAAAACTGTTTCACTCTTAATGGTTATTACGAATATGTGATATTGTTTCATTTTATGAAATTTTGAGGATAAAACTTTTCACCATGGTTCCTCATCTGTAAGACGTCAGAAAGTTGTTATGTATGAACAAAACAAAACTAAATGCACATGTATCAATGAAGTATCATTGGTGTATAAGTTTATTAAATTTTTGTATTAAAATTATGAATATACTTTTCTTTCTCTGTTTTTTTTTAAATACTGAGAAGGAAAGTAGCATACAAAAAAATTAAAAATATACTTGTTAAATTAAAATTCCTATTACCTATAAAG
The DNA here is from genome assembly GCA_019974015.1 of Nephila pilipes. Classification (NCBI taxonomy): domain Eukaryota; kingdom Metazoa; phylum Arthropoda; class Arachnida; order Araneae; family Nephilidae; genus Nephila; species Nephila pilipes. The sequence goes on from BMAW01085825.1 coordinate 280,921, forward strand.
AAAAAAACCCTCAAACAGAGATTAAAATTTGTCAATGATATTTAAAAAATTTCGTTTTCGAAAAATTATTCTGTTAAATGAAGGGAAATTATAGAATAGCACTAAATGAAAATTTATACATTCTTAAAAATGATTTAATTGCTGCATCAGAATATCACTTACTAACATTTGTGAACGACTAATCGTACTGAGATACAATGACTGAAATAAAAATAAAAAAAAACGTATGTTTTTAAAAATGAAGCTAAAATGCAAAGCACGTTTTAACGCTTTAAAAAGAAGCGGGACAATTCTGAAAAGGTAACTGATTTTTCGAATACCTATAGTATTCTCTTTTCTTCAATATGATAACTGAACAATTGAAGAATACAGACATATATAACTGGGATATCAAGTGCGTAATGATTACATATGTATTAGAAAAGTAAAAGTACGGAAAATTTATTTATAAATTCTATTATTAAATGTTAAAAATAAAAATAAGATTACTTTTAAAAGAGTAAAAAAGAAATACAAAAACTTAAATATAAGACATGTATTTGAAAAAAAGAAAATTGCTTAAAAATGAAAAACAAAATGGAAAGAAGGCTTTTTAATATTAATTCTAGATTAAGATAGGGTACTCTTCTTAAACATGTTTAATGATCGAACCTACGTAATCAGTAATAGCTGTATAAATCAAAAGATAGGGCCTCTTTTATCACAGTAAGTAAGGAATAAAAAACAAAACAAAAATATCAGAAAATGTCTGATTCAAATTCAAATATAGTGAAAAGTAAAACACATAAATCGAGCTAGTTGTAATAAAAAAGTATAATTAAATTTCAGTATCAAAAACAGAAAAACCGGCTTGTTTTTAAAGAACAGTAATTTCGCCATTTTAGTCCAATACTAAACTTCTTGCAAAAAAATTAAATCATCAAACTCAATTATTGTATAGCCTTCTATCAATCAAATATAGAAACAAAAAAAATACTCCAAATTAAATAAGATATATATCTTAACGAAGATTACAAAAATATTTAATAAAAAAAGAAATAACGAAAATGAAATTTAAAAAAATCAAACACAAGAAAGCTACAAAAGAGGAAAATATAGTCTATTTTACAATTCTATAAATTAATATATTTCATTATTTTCATATTTAAATTTTTTTTACAAAATTGATTGAGTAATTAATTTTAACATAAGTTGAAATAATTTTACTAAATTAATTTGGGCATTTAAAGGCCCATTAATTAATTTAATTGTACTTAAAGTATTATTAAATAACTGATTTGAAATACATTTTAGTTTATTTGGCGTGCCTATCAAAAAATATACACTGTTAATGAAAAATAATTATAACTATTATCAAAAACATTTTCTACTTATTCTATTATTTAAAGCTTTAAATTAATATTTAAATATTCTGTTTCATAAGAATTTTACTAGAGTAAAAAATGTTAGAGCAATGGATAAAATTATTAATTTGGTTTAAAATACTGAGTCAATCTAATTTCCAAAAATTATAATGTCATTTATATGTTTAAATAATATGATCTTACTGTTGTGTATAAAATTTTGTTCATAAAATTGTAAATACATATTAGAAGTTTTCTATTATTGTTTGTAATTACAATAAAAGTATTATTATAAAAATGTTTATTAATCATAGAAACATAATTTTTTTTAAAAAATAATAGCATAATTACAAGTTACCTGATCAATGAAACAAATAATTAAAACACATACATACACATTTACACATATATAATTTGAATAATATTTTTATTCCCGTCGATTTATTTGATCCGTGAAATATATTTCGATCTTTACTCAAATATACTTTCTACAGTTCATAATAACTTTGAACCATTCATTCTTTTATTTTTCAATTTCGTAAGAGGCATTCTTATTTTTATGATATTGGTTAATTTGATGGTAGTAGTAGTCAAAATAGCGTGGCGGAAGTACGAAGGAGAAGAGAAAACATAGCATATAATTACTAGGTTGGATCTGTGGCCACAATAATATATTTAATTAAACGTACTAGTGTAATAGGATGATGGAGGAGATAATGGACAACAAATACGTAGTACTTGTTATTATTTACATGTGCTAAAAGTTATGCTGAAAATGTATTGCAGAAACAGATTTTACATGTAAAAAATGCTTTGAATATTTTATATAATAAATATTTCACTAAAATTGAATTGGATTATTTTCATGAAAACAGTTTTGCTATTTGAATCAAAATGCCAAGTTGTTTTTGTGGTATATATATATATAATCACATCTGTATATGAAAAGCTAATGACTCATATCAAGGATGTCTTCGCAAAGTAGTCGTAAAAACGTAACCGTCAACATATTTGCCTTTCCCGGGACCGTGATATTATGATTGATGACCTGACCAGGGAAACACAATCATCACGCCGATCTCATCGACAAGGTGGATGAGTCAGAAGTGATATACAAGTAACATTGCGAGTGTTGGCGTTGAAGATGAATGTCAGCGTTTGAACAGTGTGGACAATTGTTCACGACAGGTTGTATTATCGTAAGGTGAGTGCACAGTGGGTTCCGAAGCAGCTAATCGACCGGCAACAAGAACTCCCTCTGCGGCTAGCGCTTCAACATCTGTTTCGGTATCATGAAGACCCAGCTTTCTTGGGGTGGATTAGCACAAGTTATAAGAGCAGGTGCCATCACTACGAGCCAGAGACAAAACAGGATGACAAGCAATAGAAGCCTGCGTCGTCATCTCCCCCTAAAAAAATCACAGCCATGACGTCAGCAAGCAAGTTGTCGCTCACAGTCTTTTTCAACGTCATAGGTCCGCTATTTGTTGAATTCCTAGAGCACAGAAGAACCATTAACTCCGATGTGTACTGTGAGATACTCCGAAGACTACGCAGGTCCATCAAGAACAAAAGACAGGGGCTGCTCATGGAAAGTATGGTTCTGCTCCATGATAAGTGCGTTCACACGTCTACAGGATCTCCCGCGCGGAACTGGCCAAGTTTAAGTGGGGGCAACTTGACCATCAAGGAAATTACAGCAAGGAAATTTCGCCTTGCGATTTCGATGTGTTTGGTCAACTGAAAAACATCTGAAACAAAACGCTTCGATTCGGTAGACGAACTCAAGGACGCTGTGAAGGACTACGTCTCTTCACGTCCACAAGAATTCTGGAAACAAGAAATCCTTCTACTCGTTAATCAATGTGATTGTTGTGCTCTTGCCTATGGTGTATACTTTGAATAAAATCATTTATATATATATATATATTATACACCAGTGAGCTGCTTTTCAGTTTGTGTAGTAATTCTAAGAAATCAACTGGAGGACTTGTAATTCACACTTGATATGTACAATGTAGTAACTTACTTAAATGTTGATGAAGACATAGTAGCTAAGAAAATTTAATTCTATGATAGGAAAAAAAAACATTTTTGTCGATAATGGTGTTGATAAAAAAAATCAGCCCATAAGGTAGAACAAAAAATCAAAGTCCCATAGTAATGATATATCCTCCCTTAACTGTAATGTTCGCGTGACAACGTCTGTTCCTAATCAGTGCCAAATTATACTGCAATTCTTAGGTAAAAGTTGCCCCTCTTCAAGAAGCATTTGTTTCAGTTGTAGCGTGTTCTCATAAGAATAAAAATTTTCAGCCAGTCGTCTCCCTAAAGCATCCCATTCATGTTTGATGGGATGAAATGGGAGTCTCTCTCGCCAATCCCTTCTGATGATAACTTCACTTTATAGAAGCTCTTCAACAGCACAGGTCCTGTGGGAACGTATATTGTCGATAACAAACATAAAGTTTAGACCAATGACACCTCGGAATAATCCATATTAGGAATAATAATTTCATCGTAGCAATGATCTTTATCAAGTGAAATGCTATCAAAAACATGGAGCTCCATTCATCCATACATATCAAAAATAATACTTTCCCCACTAGCACTCCATTACCATCTCAATGTATCTATCTTATTTAGCCACCCTTCAAATTTGCAGATTAATACAGCACTTGTAAGGACATTTTTTAGCTATTATGAAAGTACAATTTCACTTTTACTTGCAGGGAATACCTGCAATTTTGTACTTCCCTCTTCAACGCACGTATTCCTTCTGATTGTGTGCCGAGACATCCCCCCTGAAGTCTGAGTCTTAGTGCTAAAATTTGCATATGCATAATTTTTCTAGTCAGCTGCTGTTTCATCGCATGGTCGAAAAAGCACTTTTCAACAATTTCATGGTTGTATTGAAAAACTCATATGTTGCTTAAGTTTTGCTTTCGAAAACACATACACAGATATATATATATATATATATATATATATATATATATATGCGTGTGTGAAATTAATAAATTTTACTTATTAACAATTGCCATAGTGATACACAGAAGAAAATAAGAATTAGGGATTTATTACTATTACACGAGAAGGTATGGAGATGCATCAGGATAGCGATGGACGAGCATCCACCAAGGCAATCGAACAAGAAGGAAGTGACAGAAAATATTCGTGTTTGGTTAATTAAATCAACCATTATTCAAATCTCGGGCATTAGTTGGAGGGATCTTTAGGTTCTTACATGGCGACTAGGTTTTGGTAGAGAATTATCCCTACCAGTTTAGAATGTAAGAAAATACCAGTTTATGCTTACTAAGAGCGCGTGGTAAAATTAAATAAATATCAAATGTGATCGTATCAGGAAATAAAGATGAACTCAATCCTATGATATATACAGTATAGAATGAATTGAAAAATTAAATTAAGTTTAAGTGAAATCATTACACACACACATAATATTAATTCAGTAAAATGTAAACCATTTATTAATCATTACAACCAATTTCTTTTCTAATCTATCTTAAGTAACAACAAAAATCATGAAATAGGAGAGGTAACAAAACTAAAATAAAGATTTTATAATTTAAATACTGTCTTTTACTATGAAATGGGAAAATTTATTTATTCTAATTTTACGGATCCAACCATAACATCAAGCATTTAGTTAATGATAATTACATTTTCATTAATGGTATACAACATTAATAATGAAAAAAAAATAAGCAAACAAAAGTTCAACAAGAGAAAAATGAGAAATTTCGCAGAAATCTTTTTAGCATTTGAGTAAACTTATCAAAATTATTACAATGATTCAATAAATGATCTTAACACATTATTAGTTTCAATATAATTACATATTACGAATGAAATGTGAAATATATCTGCGTGTCGTTGTTCGCTTTCGTTTTGTTCTCTATATAAATATAATTTTATGTACTTAATTAAATTAATGGAATGTAATTTAAAACGTAACTTAAATTTAAATTTAAAAAAAGTAAATTTTACTTAAATTAAAGTAATATTCATTAAGAAAATATTTTTGGGAAGTTATTCCAATAAAGATTTAAACTATATCTTATATTTTATTGAATACTTTTATTAGTAAGAAAGAAGTCCATAAGACATCAAATGGAGGCAGACATGAATTTTTTTAAAAAATACTCAAAAGGATGCGTATATTGAATCATCACAAGACTCGTGATATTGGTCGCTTTAATATTTTCATATGAATTTTGCAATAGGTTAGCCTTTTTTTATCCGAAGGTAAAGAAGGGTGTATCAGCTGTCAAGGCTTAAAAATGAAAGATATGTGCGAATGAATGCCACAAAAGGTGATATACCGAACAAGATAGGATATTCTCTTTGAAATTATAGGTGATACTTTATTAGGAACTAAGTGACCTATTGACGCTTCAGGAAAAAGGTGGCTTTTTTTTTGATTTTTTCTCTTTTTCTAAGTCAAAAGAATCAGTTTGTCTACCTTAAATGTTTCCATATTTGGTCGTCAATAGTATGTTATCTTATTTTCAATTCAAAATGTTTATAACATTTAGGTTTGGGAAACTTACACAAATATTGGTATTTCAGCATTACAGTTAGAGAAATGCTTTATATTTAATCGTATTAAGAACCGGCTAATTTAAGTTGGACTTATTGACCTTAACAATTATCAATGTATAAAATAGTTATTCTTATAAATGTAGCTTGTTTTTAAATTTCAATCTTAAATGAATACATCTTTTTTAATAGAATCGTTTTGTGACATCACATAAATAATTATTAAATTTCCACTGAAATTATAATTTTACTTAGAATACATTGTAAAGTAATTCAAATCATTTGAATAATTATAAATAATATAAAAATGTTAACGAAATAAAATAAATCTTTTAAAACAGTAAAAGTATTTTTGACACATATAACTGTAGATATTAACCAAATGCGGAAACTGTATGTTGCTTATTTCGGCATTTTCTCTTTACAGTAACATAAAATTCATAGAATTAATTTTACTCAAGCTTAGACAATTAAAATTATAGAAAACGTCCTTTTTAAAAAGAAAATTCGGAATAAATGCTTCTCAGGTAAAATAATTCTTTTACGTACAATCTTCGTGTAATTCAGTAAAAAAAAACGAACATGGAAACTAATTTTTTTGACATCCTTCTTATTTAAAACTTGCACATTAATAGTTTTCAATAGGGTTGTTTACGTAAAAAATGATTTATTCGAAACCTTCATTGAATGAGAGTAGGAAGTTATTTCAATGCCTTCGAGAGAAATCTAACATTACGTTTGCATATTCTAAGAGACAATGAATGGAAATGCTGTCCTTGAGTATTCTAGACTTTCTTCCTAAAAATGTTGTCTGATACGTACCACCTAGTAGCAATCTTATATTTTCATTTTCTTTTAACTCAATGCCGCTTTCTTCAAGATTAAGCGTTTTCATCCTATTTTTGTTTTGTCATGAATTCTTGAATTTACTTACTGTTAAAAAAGTATCAAATCGTAAGATATAAAAGAATGAAAACATAATAAAAATAAACCTTTTGCATTAACTATCATTCTATTTATACTATTTTGTAACACCGTAAAAGTTTTTTTTTTATCATATAAAAGTTCTAAAATATCAATAGTATTTGATAAAATTGCCTTTATTGAATTTATATCTTTGAAATTATTTAACAAGTGGAAGGATATGAAAGGAAATATTATTTAAAAAAGAATCCATATTTAAGATTGCAGATGAAATTGTTTCGAATTAGATTTAAAACTTGCTGATTAATTCGTTTCAAATAAAAAAAAAATTAAATTCCCATGTTCCTACGCTATAAAATTCACTTTAAATGATGCTAAAATAATTTCTAGTATAGTAATATATTTGCAAACCTTAAAGAAATAATTAATTTTAATACCATTCTAATTATGTTAATTTTTAATTTTATATTTTAAATTTAGTACAAACTAATTTTTTCAGTGACTCTCGAATATACAAATATATATAAAATTGTATTCACTTCTTACTCTATTCAGGTATGTTTTCTTAGATATCTTTATTGTATTCTTCTTCGGTTTTATTGTATAGTAATATTTTGTTTTGATATTCCATCCTAATTTTAAATCTTTTTGAATTTTTCTGAAATTAATTGTTCATTTTCTTTTTACATCCTTATAAGAAGAGATTTTCTTATGGTTAAATTCTTTTCAGTTGTATATTTGAGTTTATAGCAGATTTTGATATAATGCTGATGGGGAAAGGTTTGTATTAATTCTAGAATATTCCAGTATTTAACAGTTTTCCGTTTGTCACAACATTTATTATATTCAATTTCTTTCTTTTACTTTTTGATACTTGAATTTTTCTATTTCATAATCTCGTCTACTGACAAATTTGCTATATGTCTAAATAGTTATTTTCTCTTTATTTACTTAATTTTAGAAATTTATTTATATTATATAATGGTTTTTTTTAAAGTTTAATTTATTTTGGTATTTACATTTATGGTTTTTTTGTCTTTACAGTATTTTCCTTGTGTATTCATATGGTTTGGAGAACATTATTTTTACTCAATAGTATAATACCGATTTTTTCTTTAATATATTATTTTATAATTATTGAAATTATTTTCCTAATTTATTTAGGATTTTATGTATTTTGGGTTTATTATTTATAAATTTTAATTTCCAATTAAATGAGGTTATATATATATGGGGTGTGTGGGTGGGGGTGTGTCACATTCTCTCTCTCTCTGTGTGTGTATAAAGTGGGAATATCTGCACGATGACACCTATATCAAACTAGAAAACACTCTTAAATTAAAAAGAAACAGATATTAAGAAAATAATGGAATATTCCTCGCTCTGAACATTATACTTTAGATGTATTACATATTAACACGTAATAAAGAAACCTTATACCTCAAATGCAGAATCTGAAATGAATGCCCCATATTGGTTTCTCATCTATAAATAAAATCTGTCCATAGTAATCCCAATCATTCAACATGACATTTACCACCTTTTCTCCAACATAACCCACAGTGAAAGGCACGAATAGATGGAAGTTTCTCGTTTAATAACGTCCAACCCTATCCTGCCTTTTCTTCTATCTGAAAACAAATTTCCTTTCCTGCAGAAAATGGAGGAAATATCATCGAAATTACGTTGGCGATTCACACGTGCTCCGAATACGATTAGATGAACCCCAATGCTATATTCCGTTTGTTCCGAGGAAGAAGATTAAAAGGAAAAATAAAAAGAATCGATTCCTGCCTTTGAGAAGATTTCTACGATTGTCGACTCTGACGGATGAGGGTTATACGTCTTGCCCCAATTTTATTGTTCTGCTTTCCCTTATTTCTCTACCTTTCCCTTTTCTCTGACCTCACATCCGTGTAATTTTTTTCTTTAGAATAAGGAAATATCATATATAACGAGTATTCTCATAAAACAGATTGGATTGAAAGGAGGTATTATAAGAAATAAATAGGTGTTTAATATTTAACAGCTGACGTACACTATTGGCTAGTAACGAGTGGTGTCAATCTTCTTTAAGGAGCAGATGACAGATTTTGTTTTGAATATTTATTGCATAATTTTTAAACTGTGAATTAAATAAATTTGGACATCAAAATAAAGGAGAGACCTTGGGTTTGGTTAAGTTCAAAGGTGCAGTAACAGGATATGCATACTTCACAATTCAACGAATTTTCATTACCATTTTTAGATGTATTTAAAGTTTGAGTAACATATTATTCTATTTCCGTTAATTCGACTAAATTCAAGCAGTTTGAGACAATGTTTTAGTAAATTTGTGATGTTAAAGAGCTTGAATAAAGTTGGTAAGGCATGTGATTAATTACATTGTTGAGAATTTAGTTATTCATTCATGATGTTATTTTTTTCTCAACATACAAGTTTGATAAGTAAATTGTTGTTCAATCGTATGGAATGATTGCGTTCTGCTTTACTATAGGTGGTATGTAAAAAATGTTTTGTATATTCTTAAATAAAAATAATTCATCATTATTTATTCTTAGTTCTTATTATGTATGTTTCACTTTTGTTTCCTCTTAAATCTGATTTTTTAATTAGTTTAACAAAGTTGTTTTTCTACATATTTAACTATTAGGAATGCTCACTTCGTTTGAATCATCAGATTTTATTTCTTCACTTTTTTAAATATCAGGAATTTAATTTAATGTTGCAAATTATAGAACGTATATTTTAATTATTAATTTCATATGATAGAAATAACCATTTCTAATAAAATAATGGAAGAACATAATACGTTTTTTTTTTCCTTCAAATAAGCTAAATTCTATTAAATGACAGCAAAAAATTATAACAATATGTTCTCTGAATAGTTCTTGAGCGCAATATCATCTGTGAATATGTGAGATTTATATAATTCTCTTTTATTTAAGAACGAAAAATATTTTTTAAACTCTAATTTCAAAAATACTTATTCTTGGATATATATGTAACTTAATATACAGACAAATTTATATCTTTTTTTATCTAAGCATTTCAAAAAATATATTTATATTCATAGAGATTGTTTATGCTAGAAAAATATAATAATTAGATATTTATTAAATATATATTGTTTTCTTTCTATTAAAAGGAATTTGAACATTCTATTAAAAAGAATACGTGAAAAAGGATACGAAATAGTTCCTTATTCTTTCAAAACTTTATGCAGCCCTACTTAATTTCAAAATTAAATAAAACTGCATAAATTTCACTCTATTCAAACAAACATAATAAGTAAATTATTCTAAGTTCTACAATTAGTGTTTAATGAGTTCTAAGCAGAATAAAACTTTCTGTAGCATATAAGTAACTAGTAAAATTATTTAAATAATTAATGAGACACCATTTATGCAAAGATATATTTTGCAGTTGTTATAAGTAATAAATTACATTAATATTCGTTGACAACTCTATGTTGAAATAACTAATTATACAGCTAAATTTCACATTCTAAGGACTTGAAAATTAATCATGCAAGCTTTATGCTTACTCTTTTAAAATCAATGTTGTTTTCTTATTTGTTTCATGTAACAATGTTTCTGTGCATGAGTAGTTATTTATCAAAAACGCTATGTTAATGCTTGCAAATAATTTTTATTAATATCATTAGTGCATGCATATACTTAATTGTGTCTTTTGCTAACCAATATATATTGAAAATATTTTTTGAAATTTATGATTATGAAAAATAAAATGTATCGATACATTTTTTCAAAAAAGCATTTCATTATAATCGAATTAAGTCATTTATTACAAATGTATTAATCAAACGGTTTTATTTTTAAAATTACCATTTTTGGAAACTAATTTCAGTTGTAAAGTTGCAATTAAAATATTATAAAAATGGAGAGAAATAGTATACATATAATCTTCCAATTTATAAAATATAATAATTATGTGCTTAGTCGAGCTGAATATTTGAAATATTATAAAAACCATAGGAAACGCAAAATACGTATCAAATTAGGATAGTGGATTCTTTTATAACATAAAATATATACCAATATACAATGCGACAGCAAAAAAATCAAACGAAGGTCTTAATATTACATATTTAATCAGAAGGTTATAATATAAGATAAGTACTAAGTCATACAAACTTGTTAGAATATTCTAGTAGTTGCTATTCTAAAGCGATTATTACCTCATGGATTGTTTTCAATAATGTTTATAGTCATTGTTTTCCAAATCCCACCATTTTCTGTGCATTAATAACATCTCTTTCATGCTATGAGGTAAATTCCAATTGTAGTTTTATTTACTTTTGCTGACTTTGCAGTCGAGCCACGAAAAGAAAACCAGTAACTCTTCTTATAGTGCAGAAATATAGGATACGTGACGAGAATGATATTTGAGTGGATATTTCATTTTACTAAGAGTATATTACAACTTGTACCTTACGTTCAGCAGCAACTATTTTTTACCTAATTGTTTTCGGCCAAAAGGAGTCCCGAACAAGTATATTTTCACTGAGAAATATCTTTGGTGGTCCTAAATCGGATGCGCTAAATCTATTAACTTATTTTAAAGCTTGTTTATCTTCTAAATTTTTGTAGTGGTCAAAAACGATAGGACAGATCAGTATTGCTACAGATATTTTCTCTCTTCATCAATCTGAATGTTATCCAAACATTTATTTAATAGGCCTATCTAATATAAGTAAATATAAAATGTCCGTAAATTATTTTAGAGAGCTGAAGTCTTTTCATCTCACAATCTTCTTATACAGTGCATCGTTAATGTAAAATACCAGAGACAACAACCTCAAGTTTTACAACGACTCTAATATCTCTTGAGATGGTAAATAAGCTTTCATTATCAGTTATAATTACCATATAAGTTTTGTAGAACCTAACACAGAAATTATAGTTAGATTTACATTTATGTTAATCAAAAACCTGCTCATATGACCACAAGTATCTAAAAAGTGCATTAGTTTACATCAAAAATTATTTAATGGTTTAGAGTGGCTGATATATTATTAACTAAAAGGTCATTCTCTAAACTTAAAAATAAACCTTAGAATAATCACCTATAAACATTTCTCATTTATATATAACATTTAAGTAACATTTAATCCGATTTTGAAATTAAAGCTATATATACAATTATGATGCAGAAAAGAACTTCCTTCTGTAAAATTAGATAGTATTTCTCTGTTAAGAGAAAATTTTAAATTAATAATTAATTATATGTATGTTTTTGTTTCGAATTTCTTAGACTAGAACAATTAACCGATTAAAGTGAGATAAAAAATGAATTTAAAATCTGTACAGCAACTATATGCAAGTTTCAAAACACTCTTTGAAACTTTGTAGCCAGTGAATATCAGTGATTGAACATCATTTGAATTTTCTGCTTCTCTCAAAAGAAGTATAATCAATCCTCATAAGATTTGGAATGAATATAATACTAATATTTGGAAAACGGATTAAGTATTGCAAATTATGGCTTATGTTTTTATATTTTATGAATGTCATCCTGAACTTAGTTAAATTCAATAAAATCCCGTTATTCATTTAATGAATATATTTTTTTCTATGTCGCATATTCTGCATAAACAATACATATCTGATAAGTTCGAAGTAATACTAGATTTCAATGAAATTCCTCTCGCTTTATGTAATGAAAGCACAACTAGTTATATAAGAGTAATAAACTTAAAGAATATTCTTTAATACTTATTAAAATTAAATAGTTTTGAAAATTATAATTAAACTTAACACTATGATTGTAAGGAACATTAAAATGTTAAATTAAATCCTTCAATGAACATTTATACATAATTTTTAAACTATATAAAATTTTTGCAAATTATTATAATGGCATGATTTTTATCTGTAAATTTCCTAAAAATATATTTGTTAAAAATAATAATGTTTTGTTCCAAATTTTATCCTAAATGATATTAGGACAAATTTGTGTGGCAGTAAAACACATAATTACTCAATAAGGAGTTGCAAAAACCCTTAAAGTAGTTTATTTAAATCTTTGAGTAATTTATCATCAGATATAAATTAAATTTATGGATTGATTAATTTATCTCGTCTCTAACAAATAATTCTAGTAACAATAATAATACCTATATGGTACAATTATGATTTCTAGAACTCGATACGAACTTCAATGACGGGATATGAGTCAGGCTCTCACGATCAGTATATGGTCTTACAGTTGCTTTAACCTTTATAACCTTTCATTCACTGCCTCTAGTCTATCTCCTCCTTCTATTTCCTTACACATTATAAATAATAAAACTCATTTACATATATTAAGGCTCTTTCTGAAAGCAAAGTTCTAATATCTGCCATCGTAGTAAAGTAGCCCTAAAGATTAGTGATAAGGAAATGTACGTGAGTACCTGTCACATATTTAGGTTCTGAAAAAAATTACAAATAATACGTTTGAATAAAGAAAAAAAAATACAAGTTCTTCAATATGTTGAATATGGTCCCATTTAAAAAGAAAAAAAAATGCCACTATCTTATGGGAGAAATGAATTCAATATCATACAAAAGAAAAGACTTAATTAGTATTCAATTTAGCATTTAGAAAGGGAGTTATCTATTCAAAATGTTGTAAAATCGTTTTTTTTTTCCTTAATTTTTAGCCATGTAAATGCATTTCGATTTATTCATGGCAGTAAATTATAAGTTAGACAAACGTAATATTTAATGCTAATATTATATTAGCTAAGTATTTAATAGTGTTTTACATCGTTCATTTGTGCAACTCGTTCAGTTTTGCTTAATTATTAATCTAAATAAAACTCTCTTCTGCGTATCATAAAGTTCATGTGTAATAAGTTGCAAAATATTCTGGTTTCATTCACCTCTTTGCCGCTAATTAAAAGTGAATTAATAATACTTTTTTTTTCTGATTTAATCCTCGCATCTATAAGCAAATGAAGACTGTTAAATTCATTAAAAAGAAACTTTTTTTCTTTCTAATTAATTCATAAGTTAGAATATTTTGACCTTAAAATTAAGATGATTTTTTTTTTGCATAACACTATCCATTCAGTGGCCTGGAATGAATTATTAAAACTTTCCCCAAAAACAAACAAAATCACAATATAGTGGGTAAATATATTCTGGCACTTCTTTCTTCAAATTATAGCAACTGTACTAGATAAAAAAAATTGATTCAGTTCTTATATTTTCAAAACTTTAACTGTTCTCGTAAAAAATAGGGTTCTATTTAGTTCAGTGAAATTTTGCTATTAAACATAATTATTTATGTGATAATTTATTTAAAATAACTCATTTGAATTGTGTAAATTATTTAATAGTCTAATCACATAACATTTTAAAGTTTCAAATTGAATGGTATAGTTACAAATTTCTGAAAAATAATATGGTCCAAATAATTACAAAATTTATGAATGCTAGTATACATAACTATGCACGGAAAAAGGGACTATTAGAGATTTATAAGAACCTGAATTTGAGGGAATGTGTATTCTGCTTTTGCAAATTCTGATTGATTTTCTAAAGTATTTATATTCTTGAATTTCTTCATTTAAATTAATGGATGAGAAGAAAATAAAATTTCGTTGTGTTACTGTGAATTTTATTAAAATACTAATTTATCTGTAATATATAATTGTAATTATCATTCCCTTTTACATCAGTTAAATTTAATGAATATTTCTGAGTCTTCAGATTCATCATTACCATTGATTTCGTTGTTTGTTAGAATTTCCTTAATTTCTTTTATTGCTCTCACAGTTATATATTTTGAAAAAAATTACCAACTGCTTTAGTTAAACTAGAGATGCACTCTTTTGACAAACAATGACAGTGTCAGTTTTATATTACTGCCTTTTTTTAAATGTGTCTTGATTACTTAATTTCAATTCATATTAGAAATGTAATAGAGATTCACTCAATGGTTCAAGTATGTGTGCAAAATTTGCAATTTACAATTATTATTCTTGTAAAGTTTACAATTTATTGTAATTGAAATTGAATGGTAAAAATATAACGAGCGAGTTAGGTAATTGGATTTGTCATACATGTATTCGAATTTAAAAATTATTTTGTATTCTTATGAATAAAGGGGGAAAAGTATGTAAGAGGACATAAAGATATCAGAAAGAATGCCTTCGAAAAAACTGTTGAGAGATCTGTACACCATGAGATGTAAAAATGAATAATTACTCAAATACGAACAGCTTCCCTTAGATACACGGGACATGGTGTATGTATTCAATCAAATTTTTGTGCAAGCGCTATTTTTATTTATTAGATATGCATTTTACTTTATGAAAGTTAATTTATTGCATATTACATGTAAGCATTAATATACAACATTCACAATAAATAACGAGATAGAGTATATTCAACAGACTTTACTAAATGAATCCCCATTTATAATCAGTTAAAGCTTAGGCATGTATCCCAATGTGATACTGGTCGTAGAATACAATGCTCAATAAAGTCCTTTAATTACTGTTCATCAGTTCATCAGTTTGAAACCCCTTGACCCTGTATTGACTTTTTTTTTTAAAATTCACTAAATATATGGAAGTTACATGGGTACAGTACTGGATTATAGAAGGGTAGGAAGAAATTCAAAATTTCACATGTGAACTTCTATAAAGTTCCCTTGGGGCGTTGATTATGTGTGGTCTAATATGCCTTGTACCTGGATTAAGTTTTGAAAAAGACGTTTACATCTGAAGGCCTTCTTCAGATTCATTAACACTTAACAATACCGATGAACCTTAATTATAGCTTCTACTGCAGATGCAGAGAATTAATGTGGAGCAAATCTTTGTATACTGCTGTTTGTAGAAAATGCAACACCATGAAAGAATCATCAGAATCAAATGAAATTTAATGCAGAAACGACTTGTACTGATACAAATAAATGATGAAATTTTCAAAACAAAAGAAACAAATTAAGCGTCCGAAATCAGTATTTGGTGCAGCCACCATGCGCTGCAATAAGTGCTGCTATACGACGTGGCATGGAGTCAAACAGATGTTGAATATCTGCTTGAGGAAGAGAATTCCATATCGCTTGTATGCGCAACCAAAGTTCGTCTTTGGAAACTGCAGGACGCGGATCACGAGCGAGACGCCGACCAACCATATCCCACACGTGCTCAATAGGCGACATATCCGGTGAATAAGCAGGCCAAGGAAGAAGTTGCATGCGTTGTGCTGAACAGAAGTCTCGAACAGTCCGCGCAACATGTGGGCGTGCATTATCCTGCTGAAAGATAGCTCCAGGGATGCCTTGAAGGAAAGGAACGACTTCGGGCTGTAGCACTTCACGGACGTACCTGTTGCTATTGAGATTACCCTCAATTCGTATCAAATTGGATCGTCCATGATACGAAATCGCACCCCAGACCATAACTCCGGGTGTTCGACCACTATGTCGTTCAATAATACACTCAGGAAGGCAGCGTTGACCGGCATAACGTCTAACACGAACACGGCCATCATGGGTCCACAAATTGAAGCGTGATTCATCTGTAAAGACAACTTGGTGCCAATCAGCTCGCCTGTCTCTGTGCTCAAGAGCCCACTGCCGACGCAGCCGTCGATGATTCGCCGTGAGGGGAATCCTGTATAAAGGCACCCTTGCACGCAATCCACGGCGCAGCAGCCGACGACGAATTGACGAAGCCGACAATTGTACACCTGTAGCAGTAGACCAACGTGCTGCCAGCTGCCTGGAGGAAGCTGTGCGATCATTCACCGCCATGCGGAGCAGGTGTCGATCATCGCGCTCTGACGTCACCTTCTGTCGTCCAGTGCCTGTTTTTCGAGTTGTTCGGTGCTCGTCGGTCCACTGCTTCCAAACTCGCATCACTGTGGAACTGTTCCGCTGCATACGAGCTGCTATTGCGCGATAGGAAAATCCTCCTTCTCGAAGGCCGATTATCCTCCCTCGTTCAAACTCCGTAAGTTGCTTGAATTTCTTATTCTTCCGTCGTGGAGGCATACTCAGGTCTCACTAAACGTTTGCCACTAACAAATAATCATAGACTTTTTTCAACGTCCCGCTACAGCACTTTATTTATACGCTTTCAGCATCAATTCAGAGGGCGCTGCGCGCGCCGCGCACGCGCGATGGCTCTGAAACTTTATTAATTTGCATAATATCCTATAATTGACATTTGCTGCGAATTTCATTTGATTCTGATGATTCCTGCATGGTGTTGCATTTTCTACAAACAGCAGTTTATTTATAGAGGAACGAAATGAATGAATATGACATTTATTTGATTATTACCATTTTCCCCTTCATCTCTGGACATGTAGCACTATGAGGGTCATTCAATAACTAAGTCCCTTAGAAATTGTAAGAGATGATGCTCACAGCTTCGAAAATGGTTTGTTTCAACAAGCATCATGACTCACTAGACAACTGTCTCAGTTACTTAGTTACTCGCCTTTCGCATTTCAAAAAGTCTTGTCACCTTCATAACCTTTCCGCCCATTGCTATCCTCTTTGTCTTTTTTGCAAAATATCCATTGGAAGCAAACCAGCGTTTTGATTTGTGCTTGAGTTCTGGTGCATAGTAATTAATCACACGTCGACGATAACACCTCGACGCAGCAGCAATCAAATTTTGCTTTGGTAGGAAATGATTACCAAATCAATATGAATTTATAAATCAATGTCAAATTTTTTGGTGCCATTTGACAGATGTCAAAAATTAATGTATTTGTATTTGTATCATTGTCCTCTCATTATCACTTTTATTAGCAAAATAATCACATATAAGTTATAAAAAATATTGGAATTGTCAACGTTTTGAATTGTCATTGGCACGTTTTTTCCAACCACATTGAACAGCTGAATGACAAATTCATATCCGCTGCAAGGATTGTGATATGTAATTTTCTTTTTGACAGCTACATTTCTTATTATGCAATAGTCCTGAAAAGTTGCCACTTATAACAAATTTATAGTATACTTGTTTACAGTACAATTTTTGTTCACTAAATTTTACCTTGGAAATGTCCAAAGTCATCCAAAGAAGGGTGAAATATTGTAATATTCACTTGTTTCGCAGTGACAATTGATCTTTTTTGTACTTCAAATCAATTACTCTGTTTCAAAATTATGATATTATTTCTAAGAGATGAATTTAACCTTGAAGAATATACATTCACTATCTGCATTAAGAAGCCTATAATCTAAATAAATTATTTTGAATTCATACGTGAGTTTTGATTTGAAGCAAACATTTTTTAACTTTATTCTTATTTCACGATTATTTGACATAAAATCTATTTTGGTCTTCCTACAATATCTAAGATAACCATTATAAAAAAAAGAGAAAATTATGTTTTGAACACTTTTAAAATATTCCGAGAAAGAGAAAAAAATTGTCAAATATATATATGACTGCAGTTTCTAGACAATTATCATTCTCCAAATCACTGAAAACGTAATGACGTATTATTGATGAGTTTCACGTATTCACTTATAGTAACAATTACAGCATATTTCACTTTTTAACGTTAATTTCTCCCTAAATCACTCTCAAATTCTTAAAGTAATGCATAAAAATGATATTCTAGTATCATTTTACTAATGATATGAACCTTTTGAATTTTCAATGGCCTAATTATGTATACCATGTTACATATAGTAATTTTGGTATATTTTGAAAGCTTTCAAATATAAATTCTCTTAAATTACTGTAAAATAGAGAGAAAACAAATTTAAAACTTTTTTAGATGAAAGAGTAATCAAAAATATCAAATCGAAAAAAGAAAATTACCCACCAAAATTAATTTACCTCAAAAACTAACAGCCCTGTATTAAAATGATAAATAAATAAAGCAAAAACTTTACAAGTAATGAGGAAACCAAATTAGCTCCATGTTTAAGATGTGTTTCACACGCAAGAAAGTCGTTATTAATATATTTTTTTCTAGATCAAAATATGAGTTTCGATTTTTATCAAAACATACAAACACGAAGTATTAAATGAAAGATAAAATAATTGTTTACCAAAATAAACGCTAAAAATTACAATTTAAGAAAATCGTTTCTTATTATCAAGAAGTTATTAATTAATCAATATTTTTTTTTAAATAGTAAAAAGGGGGAAAGTTCTGCACTGTATATATTATTTTAGAAGTAATCACTTAAATATGAAAGGAACTTTATTATAAGAATGACATCAAAGATTGTGTAACTTTAGCAAAATTAGTAGAAAAGATTGTACAAAATGAAATGTTTACATGAAAACATTTAATTTAGAAATACATTTTTGTACAGTTAATTTTTTAAGTAAAGTAAACTCATTGTATTTTTAAATAAGCGAAGTTTTATTTATACATATTAAGCCATATGTTATAAAAATGGTTTGCTTAACTTAAGCATAAAATATATGCATTACATTCACAGAAAACCATTAGATAAAATCAATAAAAATGGAAAATCGTTTTTGATTTATAACTAAACGGAGGTTATAGAAAATTCTGTAGTTTCAGCACAGTACTCAAATTATTGTTTTAATAACTAAAACAGCAGCTTTAAAATTTGGAATATCATTTTTTTTCTGAATGTTTAAATATGAAAACATTTTACATTAATCAGAAAAATATTTAAAAAAATATAATAACTATTTTTACGCAATGCAATTTTTTTATTATTATAAACACAGAGAGAGATAAACTTTTCTAAAAAACATTTACATGACTTCAGTTTGTAAGTATAATATTTGTTCAAAATTTATAAGAATGATCTAAGTGATCAAGGAATCCAACTTTAATTAACTTTAAATGAGAGTGAAATTAAAGCCATGAATTTTTGAGACCTCAAACAGGCATACATATAAAATATTTATAGAATAAAACTTTTAAAAAAATCGCTGGCGTTTTTCTTTCATTTGAATGAAGAATTTAATTGAATCTTTGGAAAAAGGAAACTGTTTAAATTATTCTACTATAAAACGATCATTAGTTTAAAATTACTCCTTCACGATAGAATAGGTAAACGTGTTATCGGCTTAGTAGTTCAAAGATGTTGTTTTCTTTTGTGCTACTGGAAAAGTATTCAATAAAGATTTATTTTATGTTTGTTTTCTGACTTAGATAAATCTGTCAAGGTTAGTAATGTATTGTTAGAAGTTTGGTTCTTACCTCAAACACAACCAGATTTGGGGTAAACTTTGGGGAATAACTTGTAACAACATACAACATTTTTTTGTCTTAAATGGAACTGTTAAGATTCATAGATTTTAAAAATTTGGTTCTTGCATGAAACACGACTAGATTTTTAAGCCACCTTGGGGAATAGTATGGACTTAAGAACAGTCTTCAACAAATTTTGTCTTATATGAAGTTCATTAGATTCATATTTTAAGACCTTATATAGTGTGTCTTCAAATTTCCATAAATCTAAGATAAGAAATAAGATTTATTTCTTCTTTAATTTCTTTTTTTAGGGCTTTAGAGATATTAAACATAAAATATGTTTGATTCTTTGAAGATATTTATCTCAATATAAATTCAGACTTTTTAAATGAACTGAAAAAATGATTTCACTATTACACAAGTATACAAAAGTAAGGTTCTGTAAAATATATTATATGGAGGACAAATATAGCAAATTTTCCTTACAACTTACTATTTGCTTTAATAGTATTTGAAAAATGAATGTCAGTAAATTTGGAATTTCATTAAAATTAATGAAATCTTATTTAATGAATTAAGATTGCGTATCTTCGAATGATAATTATTTTAAGTAAAAGCATTTTTCGATTAATTATATGAAATCTGATTGTATCTTTGAAGCTTTTTATTTGTTTTTTATCTTTAAGGCACGCTGAAATTTGGTCATATGGAAATTAATTTGGTCTTTCCTAGAATAAAATAATTTTACTAAAGAATTTACATCGATAAGTCAAATGTATCCATACATTTAGTAAGATTACTTGCCTCTGTTGTTTTTATCAGATTTTTATTTTTTTGTAATTTTTCTTTGATATCCATCACTTAAATGAAATATTTTACGTGACAAATGTTAGACTGTTCTAAGCTGAGGAGATAATGATTGTTTTCCAACCAATTTAATTCATCTATACAAACGCTTTTGCAGTCTTGCATAATTAAAATAGCATTTCAGTATGAATTCTTTGCCAATCAATATCTTACATAAATAAAATATGTATTAAAATACTAATTTCATTCTTTTTTTTCTTTTTAAGTATATAATTTTTTTCTGTATTTACATTTTTTCAAAAGCAAAGTAGCCAGTTTTGTAATTATTACAAAAAGTGTGATAATTTGGCTCAATAGTTCTCTTCTACATATGAAATATATGTAATTTACAACCAGAAATAATGAGTCTGTTTTAGACAAATACTAATCTCTACATTTGTAAATAAGTAAATTCGTTAACAGATGTAAAGAAAAAATATTACTAAACATTATAATTGTATTAATATGATAAATATGATGTTAAATATATTTTATTGTTTACTGTACAATTATTAATACACTAACTTATCATAATATAATGTTAGGAATTGACTGAAGAAAAACTATTTTGGTAAAAAAAAATTAGAAGAGAATGAAATGAAAAATAAAATTTTAAAATGCATTTCAAGTTTGTTTACTTTAAGAAAAATTTATGTATCTTTTCATGATATTTAATTAAGTATTAGAAACTAAACCCTAACAGCGCATGTTATTTTCATCGTTTGAAAATAGTTGTTAACAAACTTCATGATAATTTACTTTTACTTAGAAGCATCTTTCCTTTGAATTCGGTACATGTCGAAATGTAACAAATCGTTTCATAAAAGAAGAACTTATTTAATTTACAAATGTTTTCAATTAGGTGAAAGTACAGTTTTACGTGTTTCTGTACTTTTAACCTATTTGAATAAATTTTTGTCCTTTTCGTTGGATAACAATTTTAATTACAGATACGTATATATTTTAATGTTATCACTAGTTTTAATTTTAACATCGTAATTTAAAATTCCAGTCAGAAGAGTACTAATTTTCATTAAGTGTCAGTCACGTTTTCCTTTATAATTTAAAGTTACTTTAAGAAATATATTACACAAATGAATTATTTTCTTCAAGTTGTTAGAACTCGGTGTAGAATTCTTGTTTTTCGAAACTACTTAACATAATATCTACTTTGTTATTCATAATATGTTCTTTACAGCTACTACATGAATGTATATGTGTATATAAATTGTTGAAAGGAAACATAAATTTGAACTATTTCGTAAATTTGTGTTGCCGCATACAAAATGAATGTTAGAAGTTGCATGTGTTATTCGATTAAAACCACCGCTTTTAGAACTTATTGTTAAAAAAAATATTGTAATATGACATTAGTGTATATTTTGTTCACATTATATAATAAACTTTATGTGTGTATCGCTACATTAACACAAAGCATCACGAATATGTTTAAAATTTGAAATTTTCATAACGAATATAAAGGTAATTAAAAGGAATAAAATTGGTGTTTAGTATATTATATATTAATTTTTTACATATTCCTATTATAATCAAACACGAAATTAAATTAAAATGTTTTCCCTTCTTAAATGTCTAATCATGGGAACTCACGTAAAATTGGTGCAGGAAAAGATAAAATAGTAATAATGCCATAGATGGTTATTAATGATTTTTATATGATACACGCTCGAATAAAAAAAAATTACATCTTTAGGGAAAAATGAAATAATATTTCAAACCATTAGTAATAACTGGCAAAGCAAACAAATTGTACGTATAGTTTCGAATAATTCAACTGACGGTCATACTTGACAGTTCAGATACTTCATTGTTTGTTTACATTCAACATTGAATGCTGCTAAATACTGAACATGATATGAGATTCACGCTCACACAATATTATAAATTAAAATACGTGAAATAAATTTTAATACTAACATTCATAATGTAGATTATCATCTTGAATGAGACAAAATTTTAATAAAATATCAGTTTTGCAATGCATAAAGAAATTTATGCAAGAAATGTTTGTAGTCAACATTTCATCTAAGCACTTCTGAGTAACCATAGGTTCGTTTTGTGTACAATTGACATCCTATTTCCACATTTAAAACATAATCAGCTCATAAACAATTACGGATTTGGAAACAAATACTATTTTTTTTTTTTTTACGATATTCAAAATTTTTGTTGAAATGATATGTGAACAATATCATTTGAAAGATGAAATTTGAACAATGATTCATACAAAAATTATAAAGGAAAAATTCCTCTATTGTTGTTTCTAGGCTTAAATCAATTTTTTTAAAATATTTTTTGAGCTCTTCATTCGTAAACATCAATTACTTTATCACAAATATTATAAACATAAAAGAAATTCTAAGAAAAGTATAACAATACAATTCTAAGCAGAGAGTCGAGTTATACATATTGTTCAGTAAATTTCATTAAATATTTAACTTAATATTATTTTTAAGGCACAATCTATAGGGAAAGTTTACTATTGAATAAAATATTAGCTATAGAATTGTCGATCGAAATGTATAATTTTCTTATCAAGTCAAGGTGGAGGTATCATTATTCGATTGTTCAACAATTCGTTCTTTTATTTTTCTTTTTGTCACGACTGTTCTCTTAATAATTAACTTTATTTTACATCTGCAGCTTGATATTTCCGGTACTCAATACAGAGACTAGATCTCGGAGTCTTGATAAATGGGATAACCTTGATAGAGATTACTCTTATTGTTGTATTATAATTCAAATTTTTTAAATTACAGAGAGGAAGATTCGTGACTATAATACCATGTAATAATGACAAACCCTTGGGTTGAAAAAGTGCAGTGAAAAATACAATCGAGAAATTTACTTATTTGGTGTTGATCTTTATGAAAGATCCGACCTTTGAGCAACAGAATCACTAAGGCAGAAGAAAAAAAATGAAAATCTCAAAATTAGAAAAGAAGTTAAAAACTAATGGGAACAAATCTAAAATAATGGCAAATATTATGATGCAGTTTTAGGATTTTACAACAAAGAATTATTTAAGAATGTTGCAGAACTTTATATATATATATATATATATTTTAATTTTAGATGGAAGAAAAGCTATTTCTTTATAGGAAAAAAGGGAATTTTCAAAACTTATTATTTTTATTCAGATTTCTCAACAAAATACTGTTTAAATTTGCATGCCTTCTATACATTGCAGGAAAAAAGTGGAGAAAAATATCAACACATCATTTTTAAATTTGCAAAAATAATTTTTTTTCCAAATTTGGAAATATGAACATCATTTTTTTCTTCACGGAATTGCAACAATTTTATAAGGAAGGTGAGTAATATCGTTTAACTATCGAAAAGTTTCAATAGTTTATTAAAATTTAAAATATAAACTTTAGTGTACCAAATGAAATTATTTTAAATGGTTTACTGAGCATTTAAGACATACAATAACGTTAAAAAATATTGTTGGCCAAAGTACCAAAATCTGCTTAAAGTGAAACTAAATTTAATTGAAACTTATTTTTAAGAACCTGATATTATTTTAGCAGCATGACTAATCGAAATTGTGTTCGATGTTCCTATATTAGTCTCTCTTCCAACATATATTTATAAAAGGTAAATGTGAACCTTAAACAATTTTATGCAAAATTTTGTTTTTGTATAGTAAACTAAATAAAATAATATTTCAAAACTCTTATATGTAAAAATAGTTATAAAAAATGTAACATTTTTTCTATCCATTATAAAGGTCTTCACCTAGACTTTTAAATAATAAATATTATTAGTATATATATGCAATTTTTAAATTAGTCTGAACAAGAGATTTTATGGAAATCTTTAATATTGTGATTTGAAGTTCCAATATAAATGCCAATATTCTATATTTCTACTTAGTTCTGGTCCTTAATAGAAATCAAGGATATTTATTTCAAAATGTATTATCATGAAGCTTGCTTATTGTGTGATTTTAAGGTAAGATAACCTTAATAAAAATTACAATGCTCGTATTTTCTTGTGAAAAATTTGTAAGAAATCCTTATTTACTCATTTTCAATAATATTTTGGTAGATAACTTCAAATACAAGTTAAAACTTCCTTTTTCTATACTTATTAGCATAGTTTAAATAGTTTCTGTATTACATATCTCTTAGTTACATATAAAATTACTTGATCTAACTATATTTCACCAATAATCATTTTTATATGATTGAATAATTATGTATTTGACTAATATATTTATATAAAATATTTACATAATAAACATTTTTTATGTAGAACAGAAAACAACAATGAACTGTGTTGACATTAAAAATATATATACTATTTTCATCATATGAGTCCAAAACGGACAATAACACCTACGTAATTACAAGGTTGAGAACTCAATTTTCGTAGTTGAATGAAAAAGACCCATCGTAAGAGCAAACATCTTCAAACTCTTAAGGCACAAAATTACGATTTTGAAGTGAGTTTAAACAATCTAATCAAGACAAAAACGAAATTATTTCTTTTACCTTGAAGTTAAACTAGTTATTATACTATTATTCAAATTTAATTGGATGAACGTTTTATTGGGCCATTATGTCCTATAAATTTCCATGTCTAAAATACTTCAAAATAACTTAAAATAATTTGTACAATAGAGTTAGTTTAGTAGTGGATTTAAATATTAAAATAGTTTATGTATCAATTACCTCTTATATAAGACTATATTCAAAATATATTAATTTAAAAATCTATTATTAAAGTTGAACAAATAATATTTATATTCATTTTATAGGAAAATCTGTATTCAAAAGTATTTTTCGGAAACTCACTTATTATTATTAATAGTTTTTAATTCTATAAAAGTGTTCAACTATAATTTTTAAAAATTTCAAACGGAATTTAATAATAATATAATACAGCTAATATGATTCTTCTCTAAAGTATCTGAACAAACTATACCATCATATTTTCATCCAATTTACTACGATGGGTTAAAAGGATCACCATTGCTTCTACATTCTTTTTCTATGATCAAAGCAAGCAAATCGCACAGAGTTATTACAGCTTTCAGAAAATTAGATTGCCGAAGTATTGATTATTACATCAACCGAAAACAAAATATAAAGACCTTTCGATTGAGTCTCCGAAATAGAAATGAAATATCGCCATTTGTCCAATCTTCAGGTCTCCAATGGGAATTCTGGAACACTAGAACAGCAGACGAAGCGATTTGTTGAAAGTTCCATTAAATGACGATGAGTGACGTTACAATGCTATCATGTAATGGAACATCCCTCAGGGAGGACCACAGGGGCTTGTAATCACTCTACCACACGCGTAGACGTGGACGATTAGCGGACGTTATTAAGCTGACCACACCATTGGACAACAGAAACATCCATATTAGATTTGGGATTCCCCAGCAAAATTGGGAATTCGATATATTGTA
Organism: Nephila pilipes; assembly: GCA_019974015.1. NCBI lineage: Eukaryota > Metazoa > Arthropoda > Arachnida > Araneae > Nephilidae > Nephila > Nephila pilipes. Next base: position 307,212 of record BMAW01085825.1, read on the forward strand.
GTTTAATTCTGTATTGTTTGTTGAGAATTTATGACATGTATTAGAATAGTTAAAGAAAAAATAGCTTGAAATGTACCTAGGAAAAAATATATCATTGCAGAAACACTATATCATAGAAACTTTTGTGAAGTCTTTTATTAGTAGATTATTGAATCAATTTAATTTTATATATGTACAAAATAAGCATTTGGAAACCTTTTGCGATGTATAGTCTTATAAACTTCTACAATTTCGCTATTTTTTTTTATTAAACATACGTTACACACATTATGTACACCTCTCCAAACCACTTGAAACAAAAAAAATTTATAAGTACAGAAAATTTAAAAATTAAATTTTTTCGTGATAAGATGCAATCCAAAATATTTTTATTCCGCAAATATATCAGATTTATTTCTTCCGTTCTTAAAGCAATCAAAAATATACTAATATATATTTTATGTTCCTGCGAGTGTATGTTTCAATAGAGAACTCTCTGAAGCCTCTTAATTAATTAATCAACTCGTTATGGAAGGCTACTGCATATTTTTATATATTAATTCAAACTATAGATCAAGAATAAAAAAATCCCAAGGTAACCGAAGTGTTTTCTGGGTAATTATGTTTGAAAATTGATAAATTAACAATATTAAATTTGGAATTTTATACAGTTTAATTCGTTACCTGATTGCTGTTTTTAGGAATTTAAATAAAAATTTAATCACGAGCGATTCCTAAAACATTAAAATTAATATTATTTTTTTTTCAATTTTAAGCAACACTCAAAGTTATTATTTAAATTCTGAATATATTTTACAAAAATTTCAATTGCAGAAAAATTCTATTTTACTCTGAGTACATGAATAAGTCTTACACTTTAATACAAAAATCATTGCCTTAAGTCTTTTTTTTTTGAAGTAAGAAATATACTCAAGCACTTTAATTTAGCATCTAGATGCACTACAATTTGAAGGCGCTCTATATTTATTTTAGCTTAGAGATAGCGATTTGAAAGCAGTCATTTTTTTTTACTTTCCTTAATAAAGCCATTCTAAATAAAATTAATCATATTTTTTTTTATTCGAATAAAAATTAATTTATTGCTAGATTAAAATATTGCAATATAGTTTTCTTATTAAAATTTCAGTCATAAATAAAAGTATATGATGCATTTCCTTAATAATTTCTTTAATAAAATTCCTTGATGATATTTTATTTAATCACAGCTATTTTTTGTTAATATTTTTATTAAAATTACAATGAAAATATAATTTCTTTCTGTATAATGTTCTCTTTGTTTTTCAATAATTAATATAAAAATATTTGGTTTCAATTTGAATCTAGTTCAATTTATGTATTATATACTCTATGGGTATTCTAAGGAAGGCACCTTCTGCTTTACTATTAATATATTTGTGTGCAAAATAATAACATAAATAAAACATAAAATTATATTTTAAAAATCATTATCATTCCAGCGATACAATATTTTCATAATAATGCTGCACCAAATTCAAATTCTTTGGAAGTAAACATGGATTTTTTATCGAATCTTCTACACAACCTTATTGCTAAGAAAATTAAAAATAAAAATAAAACAGGAAATTTTTAATGAAGCTGCATGTGTCCTTCTACATTCTTTTAAAGATTTCTTTAAAAACAGAAGCTAGACATAAGTTTAGCAAGAAAGCATAATTTTTCAAGATTTCATGTAAATTAAAGTAGTAAAAAATGATAAACCTATTTATATGAAAGTAAATAAAAGTAGCATTGAAGTAACGAAATAAAACATTTTTTTGAAAGAACCTTTTTTTAACTCCGTTTTCTGATACTTGAAGTATACTTCTTTCATCGTTATTCATTTCTTCATTGCTTTTAAACTGGAGTAAGCTGAATTTCTCTTTAATGAGCAATTTTTCAAAATTCACAGAGTTTACTTACTAAAGAGTGCTCGTTATTCTACCTTAAATTTGATGTTATTTGAGAAAGAAATATAAAATCACACTTACAATAAAACATTCTTTAGTGTAAAATTAAAAAGACCATTTTAAGTATTCATCGCATGAATTCTTGCTTTAAAATTACCTTGTTTTTAATAACCCTATAAACACTAAATAATTGATAATTAACGCATGCATTATTTACTATTATGCTTACTACATGCTACATTGCTTGCAATAGAACATAATTTAGAATAATAATCTAAAATTATTTTTAGAGTAAGAATTCGGCAAATAAATGTTTTAAGAAATTATTGCTATAAACCAAAAAAAAATTATGTGTTTTGATTGCCATCGAAATAAATTCATTAATAAATTTCAAAAGAACAATTCGCTTGAAATCACGTAATGATGTATTTTATGAATCAAGTTTAAAATTCAACATGAGCTTACATTTATTAAAATTAACAATAGCTTATGTAAGTAGCTCAGATAATGTACAACAAGGTCTCAGCACCGTTATTAGATGAACCGTCATAAAAATGAGATATTATTATTTGTTGAAAAATAATTCTCCCTCCGAAACAAAAGCACGTGCATTCTTCTTTGGCTAATTACATTTGAATTTCTTCCTAACAAACTACGAATTAAGAAATGAATTACGCTGCAACATTTTAAATAAATATTTTTAAACAATATTTCTAATCATTTTTTATACATGGATAAATAATTCAAAAGTAAATTACAATAAATAATTTCTTCATGTATGTAATGTTTCTTTTTGCCAAAATTTATTATTATTATTTCGGGATAAATATTAAAGCACAATATTAGGGTACTTTTATGCTCTCAAAATCGCTTACGAATTAACATGTAGATGTATGTAATTTCTTTTATCACAAAATAACTTAAACTAACTTAAATGCACCAATCTTGTCGAAACTGCTTATGTTCGGGAAAAGATATACAATTATTGCGCATAATCGAGTACACTCTAAAACAATTCGCTGGTTTTTCTAGAGTAACACAGAATATTTTAGGTAATCTTATGAGTAGATGCCTCAATTTCTTTACATAAAACGATTCGATTCGCATATTTCTTACTACTTTAATGAAATTTTACGCAGTTATTCTATGTGTTCAAAATTCCAGAATAGAAAGGGAAATATGAATAATCATATGGGTCAGGTATTGAGCAAGATTTAGATGTTAGTGGGAGGGAATTGTATAGCCTGTTACAATGAATTAGATCCATATACGAATGCAGCATATCAATAGTTGATTCTAAATGTAGATACTTCGCTTCTTTCAATATTTTTCTTCGGTTGCAAATGAAAAATTAATTTTTGAAAAGAAGACGGATAGAAGAATGCTTTGGAATATCGACTAAGATTTATCCACACAATGATTGAGCACTACTATCGCGACTGAAGTAAAATATGTGTACACACACACACACACTCACACACACTCACACACATATATATATATATGCAACATCTGACAATAAAGTTCGGGGAATAGTCATGTAACATTAACGTAGATTAAATATTAATGAAAGTTACCTTACTGTCCTTCGAAATAGTCACCTCCCATAAATATGCACCCCTGGGATATGATATGCTATATGTGTCCTGGAAACGTTGTATGAAGTCTTCTTTTGGGATGGAGTTCAAAAGACTCGTCACGTTTCATTGCATGTCAGGAATATCGTCAAATCTCTTTCCTGTCAAAGCGAATTTGAGTCGTTGGAATAGGAAAAAGTCTGGAGGAATGAGATCTGGCGAGTATGGTGGATGTTCAACTTGCACCAACCTCTGTTTTGCCAGGAATTATTTGACGATATTGGCTGTGTAAGGGGTAGCATGGTCGTGAATAAAAAACCATGAACCTTGTTATGCGCACTGGGGTCGTACCATGCCTAGACGTTTCATGAAACGGGTTAAAATTTCAATGAACCTTATGCATGAATTTTTCTGCTCTGACCTTCTTCCGACGAGGTGATGAAGGAGAACGCTATTCCATGCTTTGCCGTTTCGTTTCAGGGTCGCACCTGAGACATCAGGACTCATCCTCAGTGACAATACAGTTGATCCTCAGTGACAATACAGTTGATCCTCAGTGACAATACAGAAATTTGATGTCGCATCCACCGACAAAATCCTGTGAAGCCTCTAAACGTGCCTGCTTCTGATCGTCAGTCAAGTTATGTGACACAATACGACAACACGTTTTTCTAATCCCTAATTTTGGGTAACAATTTGTCGCACGGATTCACAGTTAATCTGCAGCTCATCAGTCATCATGTGCACAGTTTATAGACGATCTTTCGTGAGTAATTTCCTCATATTCTCAATGTTTTCGTCACTGACGGAAGTCGCTGGTCTTCCGCTACGGGGGTTGTCAGAAACACTTTCCCGGCCTTCTCGAAAATGAGCGAACCACTCGTATACACACTTCATGGACAGTGCTCGATCTTCATAAACACGTACCAGCATCACATGAATTTCTTTCGGCGTCTTGCCAAGCTTAAAACAAAACTTTAAATTGATCTTTTGTTCGTTCATTTCCCTGTTCTCAATTAAGAACCAACGCACTGAACAAGTACTTAGTAAAACATGTCTTACACAGAACACAAACGACGGTCTACGTAACAACGGTGGAGGCAGATAGTCAACACTTGCAGCTACGCAGGTGCAGTGCTTTGTTTCGCCAGTGTTGCCAGATCTGCCGTTCTGCCTTTATTCACCGAACTTTATTGTCAGAGGTTGTATATCATTCTTAAAATTCTTGTTTCTTCCATCTTAAAAATGTTATATTTTTATGAAAATTTATGATGAATAAGAACATGAATTAAGAAATTATAATTAATTTAAAACGTAATTAGAGTTTTCTCACCAAAAATATTACAGACATAACCCGATATATATACAAATGTATTATATATAATCTGAAAGATAAAATAAAATATTGGAAAATGTAAAATTTCTTAAGAATTGATGTTTTGGTCCTTTATAGTGTACTTAATCCTTTTAAGATACCATTAATTGTTTTTATAAATAATTATAACCGGTCAATGTGATTATAGATAATTTAAATTACTCATTAGGTGGTGCATTATTTCAAAACTATTTATCATATTCTTTTTTTCAGAAAACTGCACAATGTTATTTGTTTAATGAAAAATAAATGCTTAAATTGTTAATAAGCTGCAATAAGAATATATATGAACATAATTTTATTAATAAAATATAATATAATTTATCAGAGTGAATATCATTTATGTTAAATTCATTAAAGGGAATACACTTATTTTTAGATTCATCGATAATTATTAGCTCTTTTATATACATACTAAAATAAACTGCTACTTTTAACTTTTTCTAAATATTAAATCTTTTAAAATTACTAAAATTATATGTTTCTTTTTTTCATTTTATTTCCTTAAGTACCAAATTATTTTTTTTAATTATCTCAAAAAAAATTCCTATCTTTTTTAAAAATCAATTAGAAACGAAACGAATGTTTCTAATCTTAATTCAAAAATAATTTTGCCAATAAGAATCAAAATTGGCAAAGATATTTCACAAACTTTGTCAAAATTTCAAGAAATCCATGAACCGAGTTAAATCATTAAGTCGAGTGGAGCAACTATAGCGCATGAAAAAAAGCAATTTTTTGATGCAATCTCATTTCATATATTAATTGTAAAATTAATTGTAAACAAATAATATTTCACTGTTGGTGTGATATACGCGAAAACACGATAGAACACAAAAAAGAATCTTTTAGCCCTAGCAATAGAACCTTGATTGTTTCGAAACATTTCTCCTTTCGCATGTGTCTTCATGTACACATAAGACATCGTCTTACAGCGTTTCATATTTTGGCAGTTGTAAGAAGAAGATTTGAAAAAAAGTTGCTCTGAAAGTCTTGGTGCTTGAGTACTTAGAGTTCCTATTCGTGTAGAAATATATATACATGTATATATATATATATCGTTAAAAATTAAATACCACTTTGCAAATATTAATCTATAAATCTACTACTCGTATTTATATATTGATTTGATGAAGAAAAAACAAAAACAAAAAAATGAAGTAGTTTGCTGTAAATATTGGGACAAAATAAACCTAAATTTTGTTAGTAATTAAGGTTTGCGTAAGAAATTAAAACTATTATGTGCTATTATAAATCTAACTATAATTTCATTTCTTGTTAAGGAGTTTTACTTAAACAAAAAGATCAAAAAATACAAAGCAAGTGACTATGAAAATAAACTACAATGCATTCAAATTATCAACAAAGTTATATTTAAATGTACAAATCGTAAAGGTTCAAATATACGCCTTTATAAAAAAAAATAGAATTGCATTGGAATGTAATTAAAATAGTATTCTAAAATAATGTTAAAGTTTAATTAAAATAATGTGCAATTTCATTTTTAAGCTAATAAATTGTAAACATTTCTCAGGCATTTCTCATTCTTGAGAATAACATTTTCCTAGGAATGACCAAATGCATGAATACGCTTTTAAACACTCTACTTGACTGATCAACGGCGCAAGCGTTTTAAAATTAAAATAACAATCCAAAAGCAAAATGAGAACTTACCTTTCAAGGATATACATGTACGTCCACAATATGTCACATGCAGCACAAAAGTTAGAACGTGTTGAATAAACAAAACATGATAGTAGTTTTGTTACCGGTTCAGCTTTAACTTTCCGCCACTACTGACACTAAAATTAAAAAGAAAAACGAAAGCACCCGACTTGAAACGCAAAGTGAATGGCGATCAGAACTTCTTTAGAAAAGACCGGTTCATCAAGAACTTAACTGCCTTAAGAAGTGAAGGCAAAAAAATACATTCCATTTTTTCTTCTTTTTTCAGGCATTGTAAATCTCTGCCAACTTGACGCTAATTCTTGACGACGTATGCTTATTTTCTACACGCAAGCTGTAGGGTATGCGAGTGACTTTTACTTTTGATGATATGCGCGAAGTTATTTCTGCAGGGCATTTTTTTTCCAAAACAGAAACTAATGAGCATTAGGGAAATTTAACACTCAAAGTATACAAATAAAAGAGTTTTGATGCTGTGGCCTTTTTACAGATTCATTCTGTTTTTGTTCAAAATATGTGTTATAGCTTAATAACTGTCTCATCCTAGCTGATAACTTAGCTTAATGTCATGGGAAAAAGAGGTAAGGTTGACAAGGTAAGCACTTTCTTAAATAATGGCTGTGATATTTTCATATAAAGGAAGATATTTACATGACAATAAACGGTATATAGTTTTTTATTAGCTTAAAAATATGTTATATATATATATATGCTTATAAATAAGAGTAAAGATCGTTATCACTATTTTCTAATAAATCGTACATATCTTTTGAAATCAAGAAGAGATAAATTTATGTATTTTACTAACGATTAAAATAATCTATAATCACTAACATTTCTAAGAAGGTCGACAGCAAAATGTAAATGATTTTCTTTATAAAACTAATTATAGAATGAATGTTTGAGATTCGTTTTATTTTGATTATAGAATTACAAGTTAATTCATGTATTTTGGATACTTCAATTGAAAAGCTATCTTAGAGGTTTTTTTACAAAAAAAAATTACATCTTTTGTTTTGATCAAATAATTGGAATCTGTATAATTAACAGAAATATATAAGCTGTAATTATAAAGTTATAACAATCTTTTACTTAGCATTAAATTATCTCTGTAATAAACCTTTTTTATTTCCTTCTGTTGTCATTAGTAAGTTTATTTATATAATCACAAAATTATTCAATCAAAATTATCAGAGAGCTACCAAAGGTGATAACCGAGAATTTATTCTAATCTACGATTAGTCAATATGTATCCCTAACTTAGTTTACCTATATCAATAATTTCAATTAGCGCTTATTTAACACTTAATAAAAATAAAAATATTTCTAGTTTCCAATAATGCCGATTTCGAGGAATTTGACAAATAAAAAAGTGATGGTTCAATTTACGGACACTTCATCGATTTCAATCTGTATTCGTTTTAAAGAACATTCTTGTTCAACCCAGATCATTTAAACAAGTAGAGTTTCATTTGTTAGTTTCAGCTCAAAATCTGTATCATACATTAAACAATTAAAAGATAACGTATGATAAAGTTATTGACTGCCAGATAGGATCGACGAAGTATTAGTAACCCGAACCATTATCTTTGATTAAAATGAATTTATATGCAGCAAAAAATTCAATATTGGAATCTTCACAGCATATATTTGCATCTCCTGCTCTTTACATTTAATTAATTCTAATTTAATTTCCATAATTCATGTTTCATCCATAAGTATAGATTTTCAATTCAAACAAATTCAATTAAAGGTCCCCAAAGTGTTAATTGAAGAGAATAGCAAGTTAGAGAAACTATTAGCTAAATTTACATTATTATGTATCTAACATTGCGTTATTAATTAAAAGCGAATTAGGAATTTGCTGTAATCTGTTTCACATATCGAGTATTTCATTATGAGATCACATGTACTTGGGCTTAAATATTACCTCTGGTATTTATGCTAAGTACAAGTTAAATTACTTAATTGCTTTTTATATAAATATTGTTCCACATTGTTACTGTTCTTTTAGATCTAAGAGTGCACTTGTAATTTAGAAAAAAGGATATATGATGCGAATGCATTTATACTTTTTCTTTCCAGGCTATTCCAAAGTACTGGACACCGTTGCAACTTGTAAGTTGAATGTATCACTATTTTTCCGCGTGTGTCTTCTTTGCGAGTTTACTATCTTCTAACTACCAGCTAATAAGCTATTAATCTACCAAACAAGTTACCACAGGATTTTCTGGAAAGAAATTGAAAATAATATTTGTTTATTTGTTCTCCTTTAATTCACAGTTAACCTAGAATTTTCTACGTATTTTTTTCTTATGTAATTTTACTACAACTTACAGAATATCAGATTATGGATTTTGTAGTTTTATAAAAGAACATATTTTTTTGTTGTTGAAGAAGCAGAATTCAATTTCATAGGGAAAATAATATTAAAATAAGTCAATACATATTTATCCCACGTTCAAAAGTTGTACGTGATGGGTTTGAGGATCTATTGTTTATTTCATGGCCTCGTTTTACTTCGCAGTAAGGAAAATTGGGTAAAAAATTATTTCAAACAGTACTTGGTAGTGGTCAATAAATTTATTCCTCTGGAAAAGAGAGAAAAAAATTAATATAACTATGTAAAAAAAAATTACGAAAATGTTATTTTCGGAAAATTTCATCAATTAATTGCTGTCGAAATTTTTTGAAGTAAACATAATTAGTTGAGTAATATGTAATTCGATATTATTGATAATTGAGAGCATTCAAAGATAATATTCTCTAGTGTAAATGATTAAAATTATCTTACAACTAAAAATGTCAACAAAACATTTTATTTTAAAATATTCCATTTAGTATTTTAATCTTTGTCATTTAAACATGCTCCTCATACGTCTTAATAAATCAACATTCTGACAAAGTACAGTTACTTATATTAAAAGAAAGTAATCTATCATCAAATAAGAGGGTGTTGATGACATTTAGGAACAGTTACAAATACAGGGATAATAGAGTTATTAAGTTCTTTGAAATGTTAAATTTTCGTATTGAGAGAGACTGCGAAATATTTAACTATTTTAAGATAGTAAATAGCTCTATCTGATATGCATAAGAGTGAATAATGTGTGTTAAAATTTCGTTAGCGTGGCTTCAAAGATAAGTTCAAGCGCTTAAAGAAAGTTGTCAATCGGGCCAATTTTAATGATTCGGAAGATTGGTACTCTTTTTGAACTCTTTTTTTTTGTTATATTTTGCCTTTTGATCTCATTATATTTTATATTTATATTATTGGGGATGGTGGATGGTGCAAGAACGTATTAAATCTAATTTTCTCCTATAAAAACATAATTATACATCTTACGAAAATAAAATTCTCAAAACGATGCACAATTAATGTAATTAGTTCATGTAAGAAACAAAACCTATTATCATTCGAAAATTATAGTAAGCATAGTTTTTTCTAATAAATTCTAATAAAGGAGAACCCTGAATTTTCATATAAGCATCGTTATAACCATATGGAAAGATCGGGTGTTTCGTGAACATTGAGGCAAGATTTAAGCGTAAAACTAACGCTTCATCGAATCAAATGCTATCAAGAAAAATAATGATGATGCTTTACTTATGGAATACGTTTAAAATTTACATAGTATAACATAAGTTTTGATTAATAAAGAAGTATTTTTATTATAACCTTCATTGTCGGAATAAATTTAAAGTTAAGTTAATCAATCAATGTCTTCTTTTATCACTTATGAAGAATCAATCAAAACAAATCAATTTTAAAATGTTGATTTTATATTCAAAGAAGCAGGAATCACTAAAACTAAAGTATTCGTTGCAATAAAAAGTCATTCCAAATATATTTCTAATTTTAATACTTTATATATAGAAATTAAGTTTGGGCATTATTTCTTAAATATTATTATACTTTCTTTTCATATTTTATCCCTGAATCCAAATCACAAACTGAAGTTACATGAAAAAATGAAATATATATTTTTTCGATCTATTTTAAGACTCATCATCCATTTCAGGACACGTGGTTGCAGAATAGAAGTGATTTCATATTTCAAAGCCGACAATGTCTGAATCAAGCAATGAGTTTTATTCCACTGTCTCTCCATCAAATAAAATAATGTCATCTGAAATCAAATAAAATTGAACCTAAAATTCCGTCAATAGTGTGATTGACCGACTCTTTATTCCCGTCATATTTAGAAGCAACACAAGCAATATTGGTGGCGGGTTTCGTAACTTTGAACCTTAGTTAAGTGACACCTGAAATCCTCTCTTTGCCAATAGGAAAATATGGCTCCTCATCAGATATGTGCCTCATCCTTCTACATGGTGGACCTTAGTGGTATCAGAACTGAAATACACGACTCGACGGAAACAAAGAAATCGCGCGATTGCGATCATGACCAATAGGGTATCGAGATCACACAAATGGTGTGAAACTTACGACAGGGAATTTCCAGTTTTTCCGAGAGTGAAACCGCGTTATCTTACTATAATAAAAAATTATTATTAATTTACGACTCGCAGTCAACAGACCTTGAGTTAAATTTCTGCTACGCTTAAAAAAAAATCGCACCATTATCCATTTTAAAATTACTTGAAAGATTTACCTTAAATTTCGAATCCCTGATACGACGTCATTTTGAAAAAATAAGGAAATATATACTTGTGTTCAAGACTTAAACCATCTTTATGGTTATATTGAGCAAAACCTGTTTTCATAGCATCGTGCTAGGGTAATATAATTGCGTTGAATGTACAGGTTCGACAGCATTCGGTTTCAGGTTCATCAACAATGATCCTCTAAAGCCTGCATATAGAATGTAAGATGGATCTACGAACTCGTGAAACGTCTCTACTCTGACAATTACTATACTGCAAGACATTTAGAAGAAAATACATCCGGCTACTGGTACAATCCTGTCTGAACCACATGTGGATACAACTCGTTCTAAAAGCGCATGAGTTTCAACCTTAAGCATGCATAAAGTCTCTTTATCGCAGCAAAAAGGTTGATATTGCCAAGCAAACTAATCTCCATAACAACACGGCGGATAATACAGAGCTAGGAAAGGTGGTTGCTGCTGTAAAGAGAAGTGAGTGATTACTCGATTGAATTTGTGTTTGTATAAATTTAAATATTTTCTGTACTTTTTTCCCTCGCATCGCAGAACTAATAATATATGGCCTTTAATGTTTTATTAATAGTTATTATAGTTTAGTTATTGAATACGGAGTCAGCTGTTGGCTCTATTGTTGGACGTGTGTATACACAAGTTTCATGCATTCCTTCAAATTTCCAGAAAAATACTTGACAAAATATTTTTTTTCACTTTGGGCATGTAGATAATAAGCTTAAACTTGCACATTTCAGGGAAATTTTCAGTGACTTGCTTACTTAGATGAGTTCTGATTTGTTAAAAAGAAGTAAAAATAGTATTTTGGCTTATATACTTTATCACAAACAGTTGGAAAAGATTTGATAGGTTTGTAATATATTTAGCTACAGTTTTTATAACATATTTTGACAGTTTTATAATTTTTTTAATATATTGTTAGGCATTTTCGTAAAACAAGCACCTACATATCCATTAAATATAATTTCGAATTTTATTCCAAGGTCTTTCGGATGTTTTCTGAGTACATTATGACTATACAGGAAACATGTCATCTTCCAAAAATTTTGTGAGTTGGCTGAACATGCTCATGAATTAACAGTCAAATCTCCCAAAATATGTAAAAATTGGAATAAATATAAAATTATTCTGTGCTGAAAATTGAAATGGAAGTATTGGAAACCAATGAGTTGGGAACATTTAAAGAAATGATTTTTACAGAACGGTGCTGGCAAAAGATAGTATTCTTCTTTCGCAGTTAGGAACTGAAAATTAAAGGGCTTCTTGGGAAAAATTCAGATTGAATATCGAGCAAATCTAAAGAGATATGAATGATATAATTAGCCAATTATCTTCTATTTTCTGAAAATAGCCAGATGGTTAGATGTAATCCAAAAATTGGTGTTTTTAATCACGTATAGCTTGATGGTTAAGCTGAATTAAATAAAATTTACGAATACACTTAATAAATGTATATATGAATGTAAATTCAGTGAATAACATAACAAAAACATCCTTTTTTTACAAAATTTGAAGCTTCCGGTAAATACAGAGTGTTACAAATAGGCTGCTGTAAAAGATCTAAGCAACAACTATTTTTTGCAATAATTTCACATGAAATCATATTTTGATTATTCTGAGCTTAAAAGATGAATAAAGAATTCTTTAAAAAAAGAAGAAAAAAAATGAAAAATGATTCATGTTGAAAAATGATTCATGTACAGAGGTTTTCAAATCCTCAAAAAAATTTGGATATTACGTTTTGCCATTTTTAGATCTTTAATAAAACCATTACTAAAGTATTTTTAAAATATATTCAAATTTAAACTCTTTTAAGATTGGCTTTGTCAATGATGCATAGTAGTTTCTATGTAGTAGTTGATACCTTATATTTTCTTTAAGTCTCGGATTTCAGAATTTAATTGATTTATGTAACGTAATTGAACTGATTTTTAGGTACATATATTTAATTAGTTTGTCAGCAAATTTCATGTATCTCACTTTATCCACCATGCGAGAAATGATTAAAAATTCCAAGTTGTAGTAAACTCATAATCATCTAGGTTCTTCTACTTCTCTCTAATAGAGAAACATAAATACAACGTGTTTTTTTTTTATCAGCGATATGTTTCAATTCGAATTTTCCAAATAAGTTACAATTCAATTGTATATTTCTTCAATCAAATAGAATAATAATATAAAGAATACAAATTATTCTTTATATTATTATTCTATTTGATTGTTTCTTTTTACTAAGTATTTATATTTAAAATTGCACTAATTTGTAAAGACAAAAACACATCTTTTAATTTATGCATATAAAATCCACTTACATTTAAACAAAAACACATTTAAAAGGAATAAAATTAATAAACTACCTTGGTGACATTATTCATGACATGTCTATTCATTCATAATCCATAAAAGAGAATTAGAGTCGAACAGGCCTTTGAATAAAATTGAAAGTTGCTTTCTTTTGTCATAGTAACTGCCTCCATACCTCCATACAAAAACAATAATATATACTACACTCCCGGATTTATCAAACCTTATCTTGTTTTTTGTTATGCACAACGTGCATTTCAATGAAATTTTTCGCAACCGCCTTCGAAAGTATGAGTTTACTGTCATGTAAACCTTGATTGATGAACAAAAAGAATGAAAGCTAAAAGGCAAGGCCTGATTGGTATTAAAAAAAAGTTGATCTCTACACCCTAAAGGTCAAGCCGTTGTCTTGATTCGTCTTGAGCGTGTGTAGATGGTAATAATATATTTTGCTGTCGAATTTATTTGTCGAATTTATTTGTCCAATGTATTTTGTCCGTGGTATGCTTAGAATCTATATTACTTATTTCCAAGGAGAAAAAGAGAAGAAATTCCAATTAAAAAATATTCTTTATTGTTGTATTACAAAAGTTATAATAAAAATATTTTCTGAAGGGAAAAAAAAATCTAATTCTAAAAAAGCGGTAATATTTAGAATTTAATGTACCAATTTAACCCTAGAATTCCTAAATTTGTTACTGTTACAAAAATTAAATGTATTAATATAAGAGTTATAAAGTTTGGAGTTTCATACGCTTTACGCTGCCTTTGTATTAAATTGTAAAAAATTAATTTTTATATCTTTTTTTTTAGAATAAGGCTGATTGAATAAATGCATTATTTTAAAACACAGAATTTTATTTCTGACTTGAAATATTGATATTCGACAGTTCTTTTGAGCAATTTTTGAAAACGTAAAATCTCAGTTAAAATTTTAATTTTTCCAAGTCAAATTGTATAATTGTTTTCTTAATACAGGAATATAAATTTTATAATTTTCCCTATAAGAGTTAAAAGACATATTAAATTTATGAATGTTCCTCCAAGATAGTACTTTTCCTTAGACATGCCTCCAATTTTATTTTACATAATTTTATCTATTCATCATCCAAAAAGTTTTATAAATTGAACAACACCATTGATAAACTACATTAAGCCATTTTTCTATAATTTTGCAACTGTCATTTAACCCTAATTATAAATTTCAAGCTTTAATGACAACGGCTCTTGTGTTACTTTAAATCGGCATTAATAAAACCAAATTTATATGAAAGGAAAAAGTAGGCATCTCACGTAAGTAAATATAAGTTTTTGAAAAAAAAAACATTTAATAATTTAAAAGCATTTTTTTTTTTTCAAACGAAGAAAACATATTTTGTTTGAAGAACTGTTTAAGTATTTTTCCTAAATGTGCAATTTTTAAAAATACTTATTCATGTAAGAAATCATATTTTGTTTGAAGAACTGTTTAAGTATTTTTCCTAAATGTGCAATTTTTAAAAATACTTATTCATGTAAGAAATCATATTTTGTTATTAAATACTATTAAAATTTACTACCTCAAAAAATATTAACTAATATTCCAATTTTTGTATGATGCGATATCGTACGATAGGAAGCGAACATCAAATGAAAACATGATTTCTGTGAAATATGGATACTTAAAGTAGCGTTTCTCATTGTTAATTAATCATATGGTGGGTATTCATTTTTGTGAAATCCTTAAAATATAAAAAGAAAGATGAAATTCACTCAAAATGAAAATTAAATTTGTAATAAAATACTTTCTTATATAAAGAATAATGCCTTAGCAAATACGTTTTGCGACATTTATTCAATTGTAAACTTTAGGAGTTTAAAACAATTTAATACACTTATATAAAAGTTTCAAAGGACATAATGCATCTAACATGTTGCAAAACACTTTTTGATATATATTAGAACTTCAAAGAAAAGAAGTGAAAAAAAGACACTGCATTTCAAAATCGTAATCATTTTTGCCTTTACAGTACCTGTTCCATTATTAACATTCAAAGTGCGTCAAAAGGAGATGCATCACAACAATACGGCATTTCAGGAACAAATAGAAGAAAGAAAAATGGAAAATCCTGTATCTTTTCCAACTCTTTCATCTCTTTTTAATCAAAGTATAAAAGTAAAAACGCTTTCTATTTCCTTTTAACTTGAAAAGAATGCATCTTTGGTAAAAGGAAATCGGTTTGCAGCAACAGAGAACGGGCATTACTCATTTGCCTTGAACTGACGATTCTTTTCCTATAGTGTTTTATGTTCCGTTTGATGTTTCTTTTTCTTACAGTCTGACCTTTATTTTTCTCAGATTTGACCTACGTCATTTCATAATACTTTACGTAGTGGGTAATGGCGGAACCACCATGACGCAGTAATGGATCCTTCACGCAAATATGCACAATATTGCAACTGATGATTACTTAGTCACGACTAATTTCCATATATGCTTCAAATTTTTTTGCTTAAAGAAAAATATATCGATTTTATTTCGTAGAATTTATATACAGAGATAGAAAGAAACTTCAAAAGTTCAACTTTTTGTTGTACCGTATTAGCATATGCATATAAGTAAAAAAAAAAATTTAAATCATGTTTTCTTACCTTTATTGTAATATTTTAAATAATTATTATCACATTTTATGTTACGGATGTATGAAAAGTAACAGATATTCCCAAATTTACATATTCAGCCAAATAGAAATGTCAATGTTGTATTTATAAATGCTATAACAAAGCAAGACCTTGTATTGTCCCGTTACTGGTTTTACGAAACTAAAAAAATAATGAAATTCCTTATTAGTAAAGGTGGACGCGTAAGCCTAGAGATCATGGTAGCGAGCTCACTGCCAGCGATTTTCATCGAGTCGTAGGTTCCAGCCTTGATGACACCGCCATTTAGTCGGAGCTGATGCACGATTAATCTGTTGCAGCTCAAAGTCCTTTATTTCGCATTGTGTTGAAGTTAGCAGAGGGGTACGAGCTCAGGTATCCTCATCGTCACATGACCGAGTTTCAAAATTACGAGGTATATCAGCAGTAACCCTCGTGTTGCTTCTATAGCAACGTTACTAAATCCAACCAATTTTTTTAGTAGAAATTTTAAAAATTCAAAATAAAAAATATGATCTTATAAATAATGGCATATGATACTTAATTTGTAACTTATTTAAAATGAAGACTTACTTTTGTTTAAATAAACCATAAACGAGCTCTTCTTGATTAACTGCTATTGAATTGTTCCAATTTCCTTTAATATTTTATCGAACGATTTAGTATAGATTCTTAATAATTAATTATAAAAATAATACACTCAACACAGAACATGGTTAAAAATGATTTTTAAACATATAATAACAGCTTAATGTGTTGTTTTATAGTATACTTTTCAGGCATTCAATTAATTTTCAATATCCACTAATACATTTAATTTAAAATAAATAAATGTACTATAATGATAATTAAATTTTCCAACGCAATTTTACAAGCCTTTCCTCATATACAATATTTTGCCGATGAAGATAATTTGAAATTTTTACAGAAAGTTTTACCCAAGAATCATAATATATTTAATTTCTAAGAAAATAAATATAATATAGAAAACTATTATTTTTGTTTCACATTGAGCAATTCATTAATTCTTGATATTCTCAAATAATGTTTTTCAATTATAATTATGAAGAGAAATCTAATAAATGAATAAGTAGAAGTAAAGTTTTAGATTATGAAAATATCCATATCCAAAAGACAGTAAAACAACCACTGAAGCAGATGTTTTGGCAGGTTTTCATGGCAAATGGCTCTAGAAGCTTAGTTCCTGTATAAGACATGACGAATTTAACTAAATACATTGACATATAAGATGGTTTCATTCCTGAAAACCTTTAACTGTACAATTCTGAAAAATTTGGCTCATTGTCACAATTCAAAATTGGTAAAGAAGTTTATGCTGAAAAATCAAATTGAAGTGCTAGTTTGGCCTGGGAATTCAGCAGACCTAAATCCATTGATAGCTTGTGGAATATTGTGAAGAGGCGTTTAGGTCAAATGGATTGTGCAACAAAAAAACTCACGATAAACAATATATTCAAATGCGGTTTCGTGTTGATGGACTCAAGAGCATATGTATTAATCTAGTGGAGTCAATGCCAAAACGTCTGCTAAAGGTCATTTCTGCTAAGTTAGGACATACGTCATACTATAAAATGTATTGTAATGTATAGAATGAACAAAATAATAGTTTTCTTTAAAAAACGATTTTTTTTTACTTCGTCCCAATTAATTTGCACAGGTATATATATATACTACATACAAAAGGTATAAAAGGTAAGACAACTTCGTAGTATAAACTAATACTTGCTTATATTATTATGAATATAGGTATCCAGAATATAATAGTTTTAATATATATAAGTTATATTAGTAATGTTATATTATTTCAAACTTTTTAAGACAAAATCAATGATTCAGAAAACTTAGATATTTTCTTAAAAATAGAAAATAACAAAATGTTTAATAATATAAAAGAGATAAATTTAGTTTTAGTTTCAATAAAGTATCGTTATGGACTAGTTCCTTAAGTCTTAGTAACTTTAGGAACATTACGTATGATTTTATTTTACGTAACCTTATATTCATCACAAAAAAATCATGTTACTTGCAAAAGCCTAGGTATTTTTTTTTTCAAATTTGACAGAAATCTCCTTATGCTGGACATTTATTGGAGGAAATTTAAGTCTAATGTCTCTGAAGTAGAGTAAATAGTTTTTTATCTTAAAATTTAATTTATATTTTTTAAGAAAAATCTATTTATTTGGCCTTTTTTTGGTTTTTGTTTTAATTTTTCGTTTGATCATGCACATAACACTTTTTTGCTGATAAATGAAAATGCTCTAAGCTTCCCATTTTTATTAGTGGACTCTCCACGTTTTATTTCACTATGCTGTTTTTTCTCGTTTCATGTTTTTTTTTATATATTTTTCGATCTGAAATTTAGAAATTCATATTTATATATTTCATTTTGCATGAGATTTTTCTTATATATATATATATGAATATATCAATCTGTCAAAACATGGTATTTGAAATTTAACTGACAAAAAATTAAACGGTGATGGATAACATAGTTTAAGTAATTATTTTTACTTTTAATACAAGGTCGGAAGCAAGCGGTGTACCTCTAAACGACATGGTAATGGAAAACATAAAGCGCGAGTTTTCTTACACAAGATCATTTCTGACAAGAGACATGACCTTTTTCTGATTTCTAGTTTTCACTAACCTCCTGAAATCCACTGAGGAAATTGATTTATGTAAGAAAATTCTCTCTTTATGGTTTCCTTTAAAGCGAAGTCTAGCATTTCACTGCTTCTTCTCCGCTACGCATATTTTGGTAAAAATTTAGATGTTTTCTATCACCACTCTTCTATTTCTATTTCCATGTGCTTTGATGTTTTCTATAACCCCTTAAATTGTTACCTTTGAGTTTCGCAATGCACTATATGCTGTGGCCTTTTGCAGTATGACACTATATGATATGCTTTCGAAAGGCTATGGACTTTTTTTTTTATTAATATACATTACCATGCCTCCTGATATTCATGTAAGAATTGACGTTGAGTATAATAATTAACAATTCTTATTTCCCATTGTTTATTTTACTTCGATATTTTAAAAAACGTTTTGTTGCTATTTTATTATTTTTTTGGTGTTTTTGTAGTTAGCATACAAAAGAAATTTTATTATTATTATTTTTTTAATATAATTTTTTTCTCTCCCCTTAAGCTATTTAAGTATGTTTTCTTTTTGTAACAATTCATTATTTATAATCCGGTTTCAACATATATTTCTGTTATTTTTTAATTAAATAACTAAAGTTATTTCTTTATATTTTTTGAATTACCATTTTCATATATATATATATATATATATATATATATATATATATATATATATATATAATATATATTATATGTGAAAAATTATTTGTCAAAAATAAGTAAGTAATATATGATGTGGATTTTAGAGCATTAAATAGTACAATTTTATTTAAGAATAATATTTCTTAATAACAATGACATGTAAAATTATCAATAATTATTTAACTTTTTCCGGACGGCTGACAAGCCGATGCGACACAGTGTTCCCTCTTTCACCGTCATGCATACGTGTCAGTCTTAAAATGCCTTAAAAAATAATGTTACAGACACATTAATTTTTATATCTATTGAATAAGAGATAAATGTAGACTTGACCTTCTCTAATCGAAATGAGACAAATGTGTTCACACGCATGCGATTTTGATTATATAAATATACTGCTGTTTGTAGAAAATGCAACACCATGAAAGAATCATCAGAATCAAATGAAATTTAATGCAGAAACGACTTGTACTGATACAAATAAATGATGAAATTTTCAAAACAAAAGAAACAAATTAAGCGTCCGAAATCAGTATTTGGTGCAGCCACCATGCGCTGCAATAAGTGCTGCTATACGACGTGGCATGGAGTCAAACAGATGTTGAATATCTGCTTGAGGAAGAGAATTCCATATCGCTTGTATGCGCAACCAAAGTTCGTCTTTGGAAACTGCAGGACGCGGATCACGAGCGAGACGCCGACCAACCATATCCCACACGTGCTCAATAGGCGACATATCCGGTGAATAAGCAGGCCAAGGAAGAAGTTGCATGCGTTGTGCTGAACAGAAGTCTCGAACAGTCCGCGCAACATGTGGGCGTGCATTATCCTGCTGAAAGATAGCTCCAGGGATGCCTTGAAGGAAAGGAACGACTTCGGGCTGTAGCACTTCACGGACGTACCTGTTGCTATTGAGATTACCCTCAATTCGTATCAAATTGGATCGTCCATGATACGAAATCGCACCCCAGACCATAACTCCGGGTGTTCGACCACTATGTCGTTCAATAATACACTCAGGAAGGCAGCGTTGACCGGCATAACGTCTAACACGAACACGGCCATCATGGGTCCACAAATTGAAGCGTGATTCATCTGAAAAGACAACTTGGTGCCAATCAGCTCGCCTGTCTCTGTGCTCAAGAGCCCACTGCCGACGCAGCCGTCGATGATTCGCCGTGAGGGGAATCCTGTATAAAGGCACCCTTGCACGCAATCCACGGCGCAGCAGCCGACGACGAATTGACGAAGCCGACAATTGTACACCTGTAGCAGTAGACCAACGTGCTGCCAGCTGCCTGGAGGAAGCTGTGCGATCATTCACCGCCATGCGGAGCAGGTGTCGATCATCGCGCTCTGACGTCACCTTCTGTCGTCCAGTGCCTGTTTTTCGAGTTGTTCGGTGCTCGTCGGTCCACTGCTTCCAAACTCGCATCACTGTGGAACTGTTCCGCTGCATACGAGCTGCTATTGCGCGATAGGAAAATCCTCCTTCTCGAAGGCCGATTATCCTCCCTCGTTCAAACTCCGTAAGTTGCTTGAATTTCTTATTCTTCCGTCGTGGAGGCATACTCAGGTCTCACTAAACGTTTGCCACTAACAAATAATCATAGACTTTTTTCAACGTCCCGCTACAGCACTTTATTTATACGCTTTCAGCATCAATTCAGAGGGCGCTGCGCTCGCCGCGCACGCGCGATGGCTCTGAAACTTTATTAATTTGCATAATATCCTATAATTGACATTTGCTGCGAATTTCATTTGATTCTGATGATTCCTTCATGGTGTTGCATTTTCTACAAACAGCAGTTTATAATGTAAATGCATATTGTAACGTAGCTTCTAGACGACCACCGGACAGAGACGGAGGTTGCCTGTGCGAGTCAGTTCACGACCATTCAGAAAGGGAAAGGAATCGTGGTTGGGGGAGCGTGAGACAGCTTTACCCCGAAGATTTAAAAGGGATGGAATGAAAAAGACTTCATTACACTATTCTCAACTCACTGGCCTATTAATGACCTTTTAAATTATGTCTTGGTTCTTTTTGATAGTTGGTGAAATAGTTTTATTGTCGGATGTTTGAGTTTATCTTTTAGTTTCTAGTTGAGAATTAGACTATATATAATGAAAATTCGCTTGGAGTATGGTGCAGATTATCTGGTAGATCAGGAAAGTTGAGGTTTGAGACGTGTGTCAGCTGATGTGAAGAGACTTTCAGAAGAAAAAAATACATAAATACATATGTATATCAATGATGCGAACATAAACTTTCTCCATCATGAACCTCCTATAAATAAAATAATTTAATTTAATTAATAAAAAAGCGTAAGTATACAACATGTTACTTTTTCCATATTTTAGTGGATTTTGGCTTAAGAATCAAAAGCCATTTAGACGAAGTGGTACGCTTGCCTTTGCAAAAGATCGTAAAAGGATTAAGGAATAATACACACATACACACACAAGTAACATTATTTAAGTTTAGATAAGAATATAATTTTTATTTTTACTTATAAAAGAATGGCTGTTTCTGGTGTAATACTTTTGGTAAACACTGCAATGCATTATACTGCTTTTTATAAAACATTTATGACAATACTTATAAAGAGTATAAAAATAAAAATTACCATATATTCCTCTTGTAAGCCAACAAACTCTCATATATATATTTTTTAAACTGCAATGAATTGTCATTTGAAACGTTTTGCTAAGGAATTACTGAAATATATTTAATGGAATGTATATTTCGTAAGAGCGTTTCAGAAAAATTGAAAATATGTTAATAATCACTACTGTCTACTTACAATCACCTTAGATTAATAAAAACTTAGTAATTTTAAATTATATATAAGCAACTAACATTTTTTTTCCATAAAATATATCTACACTCTCATTTTGGCGATTAATAATTATTTAATTATAAATGTTCATATACATGATTGATGTTCTTTAAAAGGACATCTTTATTATTTATAATAAGGATGGTATTTGAATATTCATGATGACAAAGCTAATAACAATTTAAGTTCTAATAAGTTTATGAGAAATATAAGAGCTTTTATTTGCATTTCTAATCAAATATGTATTATTTAATGCCATTCCCAAATTTTAATCAACATAATAAAATATCACATTTATTTAGCATTCCAATAAATTTCATTTAAAATTAATTAGCATTTATTAATTTCGTTAGTATCTCATTACATTTAATATATAATTTTTTTAAAGATTGTTAAATTAACTTCCTGATGCGATTAAATTAAAATATACTCCAATGTCTTTTTACTTAATCATTTATTTCAAAACCCATTTGAAATTATATCTCAACTCAATTAACACCTAAATAACTTATAAGAATAATTTGTGCTTTGGAAAGGAATATTTTCATCCCCTTTACATGTAATTATGTATTTATTAACACATATTTCTTATAAAACTGCCATTCGATATTTTTGCAGTTAAATACATATATTTATAATAATATATATTCACATGAGTTATCTAATTATATTTTAAATACGATATTAAGATTATTTTCAGTCACTCCTACTGCCGATTTGTATTCATCTCAGATGTTTTGATGAATTTATTCATATAACTATAAACATAAACAGCTTAATGAAGTAAATGTCTTCAGTTGTTGATTTTAAGTGGCATATTTAATTATGGATATTTACTGATCAATTATCCAAAGAAACTTCTTTATGACCTTGCCATCTATAAATAAACAATCATTAATTTTCATTTCAGCATATTAAGCAGTAGCGTCAAGAAACACATTAATATTCGGGATCAAGCGAATAGTGTAACTGTCTTTAAAGCGTGTTCATTGGTTAACTATTCTTATGAATAGTTACTATTGTAAATTTTAAGATGATTAATTTAACGTAAAACTCATTATTTTTCAATAGCTTGAAATATTCAATATACGACTTTGAGAGACCACTAAATTTCAACTGTAGGTTGTAAAACTATGATTCCTTGTTTCTTCTTATTATTAAAGACAAGACAAGAAAATGAATCACTATTGTTATATTATGCAATGTTAAGTGTGATATTGCAATAAATGTTTGTATTTATATTCCTATTGAGAGTTTAAATTTATAAAAAATCATTATATGTGACTCTGAACATTAAACAGTAGCACTGAAGTGGAATTCAAACACATGATACAACTGAAAATAGAGATTCATGTCGAATTGTGTTTTAGTTACAATAAGTTTTAAATTTGAAAAATGACCCTCATGATTTTCTAACTATGCTTGAGTTCTAGGCTAATTGATTCATCAACTTTGATTTCAGAGCAACAGGCAATGATCACTGTCCTATATTTATTTTTTTCAACATGAATTTACTTTTAACTAATATTATGTCATAGGAATGTGCCAGGTCGAAGAGTCAATGGTGCAATATATATCCCGAAAAATACGTAATGAAAGTAAACAATAATTAATGTCACATTCACAACATGTATTACATACATCCCATTTCATATCTATATATATATAAGCGAAATACCACTGACTGACTCATCACGATATCTCTAAAACTATACAACCGATTGACTTGAAATTTGGTACAGTTACTCATTTTGCGATGTAGACGCTCACTAAGAACGGATTTTACGGAATTCTAATCCTAAATGTAATTTTCATCCGTTAATCTTTTCTTATCCATTGGTTATGTCATTTTTGGCGACTTTATCGCTAAAAATGATATGACCGACGCCAAACGGAATATATATTTTTTTGTATGTATACTGTGTATTGCTACCAATTGAGTTTACTTGGCGAGATTTGCGCGTGCGAAATGGAAAATACCAAATAATTTAATATTGATGCGCTGATGGAGGATGGATTTATCACCAAATATCTTCCACCGCCAAGTCGAAGCATTTCAATGACCTTGCATTGTGAATTTTAAAAAGCTATACTATGGTAACCCCAGCTGACTTCCGCCCGCTTTGCTCAGCAAAAAATAATTTTTTATTGTGGAACCTAGACGTAAGTCTCAAATTCATGAGAAAAGTATTTTATTATTAATAATGATTGATAAATTACATTTGTAAATCTAAACGCAATCTTACGAAGATAGTGAAGTTGGCTTTTAACAAATGAATAATAACGGTATGTTATTCATGTCATTGATAAAAAAAAAAATAAGTAGTAGTCAAAATATTTATTGCGATTAACTGTAACCTAATGTAAACATTATGCAAAAGTTTTGTTTTTGTATTTTGGCAATTTTTAGTTTTTGGTTTCTAGGAAATAAACGTTTTTGTTTTTTTAAAATGGCTGGATATTTTATCGTTTTCAGAATACAGAATTATTTTTAATGATATGATTTTTTAAGAGCTATTCTGTCTATTCAAATGCAGTTCCAGATATGCTGCTAGCGTAATAGAGTTATCCCTTCGCAAAAAAGATAACGTAATACGGGTGACTTTTTGCTAAAATTTTTTATTATACTTTATCTTTTTGTAAGTTTTTTTTGTTGAATTTTTAAATAATTTGATTTTAAAAAATTAATTATATTTTTTAACTTGAAAAGTATTTCATTGTTGGTTAATACAAATTGATTTTTCATATTTACTTTTCAGTTATAGTTTTAATAATGGATGTTGAATATATTTGGATAGATGGAATACCTGCTCCTTTCTAAGTTTTTAAAATTCTTGGCGACGGAGCATGTTTATTTTCGTCTCTGTCTTTGCTGGTGTTCGGTGACATATCGATGGCGTATAAAATGAGAAATATTATCGTTTCTCACGTGTTTAACAACTGGTATCGGTTTAAATGCTACACTCAAATGCTACCTGGCGCTCCTTATAATAATAACGATTTATATTTTACCGAAAGGTGTAAACCAAACACGTATGGATCTATTTGCGAAATTATGGCGGTGGCAGAGCTATTTCCCTATCAGTTCGAAGTGTATCAAGGCGTCTGCCTTATAGCTTCTGTTGGTGAAACAATTCAGAGAAAAAAAAAATTACGTTTTACGGGAAACTATAATAGTGGACATTTTGATGTTTATATTGAAATAGTTGGATTAACAAATAAAAGTAAAGTTAGTCTTGGTGATGATAATGTGAAACAAAATGAAGAAAATGTGTCATCTTAAGTGTTTCATCCTCAAGAAAATGTATCTATGCTACTTTCAAAGACTCAATCAATATCTAACATTAATTTATCAAGTTCAAGTGAATAGATTATTAATGATATAATATCTCTTCAATTAAATAAAGGTAAAAAAAAAAGAGGAAAAATATTCACAAATTCAATTACATATGAACAAGTAAGACACGCTGTTGAAAGTATACTCAAAGCCATCTTGAAATACATAGAAAAGCTGGTTCAAAATATACTAAAAGCCATCCTGAAGTACATAGAGCAGCAATACGAAAATACTTTTCTAATAACCCCCCTATGAATCAGGCAGCTGTAATTAAATGCAGTGAAAAAAGATCAAAAGTTAAATTAGTGCCTTGGACTTCTAAAGCTTTGGTTTTAAATATATATAACAGATATTGACTATTTAAATGATAAAATCGCAGATAAAAAATATCAGAAAACTTTTGTCCTGTTTGTAGTGCCATGCTTTAAAATTGATAGAAGAACCTCCAGGAATGTGCTGCAGCGGTGATCAAGTCCAAATTCCTGCTATTAGATCCTACCCTGAACCTTTGAATAGTCTTCTTAACCATAAGGATCAGCTTTCAGAATATTTTCTTTCTATAATTAATTTGAACCACGGTCAAGTGACGAGGACGACAACTGAGCTGGTTCCCCCCTCTCCTAACATCCACACCACACCAACGGGAGGACTTTAGGCCCCGACAGATTTAACGTGCATCCACCCCGGCTACACGGTGGGTCTTTGGCGGCCAAGGATCGAACCCGCGACTGAACGAAAACCGCCGGCCACGAATCCGAAACCTTGCCCACTAGGCTACCTAAAGATTGGTACGTCAATAATGTTGTTGCGTAATTTAAATCCTCCTAAATTATGTAACAGCACCAGAATCAAAGTGAAAACTCTAAAAAGAAACGTTATAGAAGCGACTATTTTTACAGGAAAGTATGAGGGTGAAAATATTTTCATTCCAAGAATACCATTAATTCCATTAGATTATCATTTTGAATTTAAGCGTTTGCAGTTTCCAGTTAGACTTTGCTTTGCGATGACTATCAATAAAGCACAAGGGCAGAGTTTAAAATTAGCT
The DNA here is from genome assembly GCA_019974015.1 of Nephila pilipes. Lineage (NCBI taxonomy): Eukaryota > Metazoa > Arthropoda > Arachnida > Araneae > Nephilidae > Nephila > Nephila pilipes. The sequence goes on from BMAW01085825.1 coordinate 333,877, forward strand.
GGTGTAGATTTACAAAGTGTCTGTTTTTCACATGGTCAATTTTATATGGCATGTTCAAGAGTTAGTTCACGTGAAAATCTAATCAACCTTCAACCAGAAAAACGAACGAAGAATGTTGTCTACAGAGATGTTTTGGAAATGTAGGCATATTATTTCCTATTTTTCTAATATTTAACTATTTCTAAAATAAGAATAAGATAAAATAATAATGAATGTAATAATTAAGATAAATAAATTGATATAATAAAAAATAAAAATGTAGTTGTCACTCTCAAAAATTGCCATGCATTCAAAATAAAGACAATAGAAATGTAATACACAAAAAAATTGTTTCAACAGGTTTAAAAAATAAAAAAATATATATAAAAATGTATTTTTTTTTATGTTGTCAATTTTTACATGGTTTTGGCCTACTGGGGATCCGCCATGTAGAATAATGGGAACACATGGCATTACACACTACCTCATCGGTGATGCGGAATTCTGTTCAACGACAGATTTACGGACTAAATTACATTTTCATTGATGAATTATTAACACTTAAATACTTTTCTCATATGTTTGAAAGTCATGGATAACCATTATTACAGACAATCAATTTCTAAAATTTTTAAATTCAGATTATAATTAAATTTAAAAATTTCTTGATATTTTACGTATAGGTTCCAAAATATAATATTATCGTCTGCCCAGCGAAGCGGGCGGGAATCAGCTAGTTTTATGATAAACTCCAAAAATCTGTAGACAAAATAGACATTCCATTTGTGGCAATATATTTCAATATTAGCAACGCACTTTGTGTAATCCAGGTTGCAGTCAAGGTCACGAGGTCATGGTCGGCGTTGTTTCAGTCGAAGCGTAGCTCCACTTTCAATTCTATTAAAGATCCTAAGTGTGTTGCTCAGCATTGTAAATTAAATAGTTCGGGTCAAAGTCCTCAAAAGAGTGTGCTATTCAGGTTTGGTGCTTGCAATTCCCGCTCAAGTTTCGTTCTTGTTATTTTGTGGAAGCTCAAACTACGAGATCCGTTGCCTACAGATTCGTGTTGTCACTAAAAAATTCGCTCAAAATTCACACAAAGAAATTCGTTTAATTACTACATATGAAAGAAATGCTATAATAGGAACAAATTGTTTTGCCCAAATAATTTTAAAGTTAATTAATGATAACAACATTAAGTGTAAAATTATCTATACAATAATGATGACAAAATGTTTCCATGTCATCATGAATTGAAACTGAATAGTCATATGATTGTAAATTTTAAAATTAAGAAATTTAAGTTAACATGATAAAATATCAATTTTTCGGGAAAAAATTTTCATAGCAAATGAAATATTAAATGAAACTATCAATCGTAACAATAAAAATTATTCCAATCAAAATACATAGTCATTTAATACAATTTTTGTGTTAAAGGACCGAAGAATTTTAATAGTCTTTCATTTTCATTATAATCATTTTTCTCAAAATAATTATTTTGAATTACGAAAGTACTTCTTACGACTCAAATTTTGAGTGAAAGTAACGATAGTTCAAAAGTTTTATTTTCTGCAGAGTGAAAATAAAATTCACAAAGAATTATTTTTGATACTTTATGTCAAAATTTCACTGCAAGTTTGAGTGTTTTTTTTTTAAAAAAATACATTTTGAAGCTCAATTCCCTACCCCCTCCTCCCATATCGTGAGGCAATAAATAATTTTTGTAAACTTTTTTTTTTTCATTTCACATCTGAATATATGAAAATATTTTATAAAAAATTACAATTTAAATATCATAAAGCAATTAAATGTTCAACACAAAACTGCAAAACATTCAATAACTCAGAGGATTAAGTTTATTAATTCATAAAAAGGTGTATTTGTTAAAATAGTTAAAGAAACATAAAAAAAAAAAAAAAAAAAAAAAAAAAAAATACTGATTTTAATGAAAATAAAAAAAAAGTATTGTTTTGCATTTTGTGTTCACGTTTCAATAATATGATAATTATAATAGCGTATGATTTCTTTACTATTTACTTTATTCTAATATGTACCTTCATTTTCCTTTGCTTGATTAATGATTATATAGCCAAGGTGTTAATTTTGCATGTTATATCCAATTAAAAATAGCTTATATTAATGAGGACTTTCAGACCGACTACCTGATAAGCATATCTACTTCAAGTATGTATGATATGCATAGCGTCAAGATACCGAATGATCTTTCCTGTCACTCACTGTATTTGATATCTTTGGTAATTACGAGAGACGTATCTTCGGGATGCCCTTGCTATCGCTCCCTTTAATTCAGATCTCCCATCTTCACCCAATGCTAACTTTATTTCTTCATTTATCACTCTAATTCTGCATCATAGGAATACATTTCCTACTATTTAAGTGATATATTTGGCTATTATAAAAATGAATTTTTCAAGTAACTTGAACAAATGCGGCCCGTCATCCAATAAAACGAACTAATAAATAAAGCATGCGCCGGATTTCTTTACATTGTGGATATACGTATCTCTGTCTCCATACTCACAAACTTTTTCTCCCTCTGTCTGTGTATATATATATATATATATATATATATATATATATAAAAAAAA